>CAUYRT010093929.1:0-18939 GCA_963574885.1 Lepilemur ruficaudatus
TAATTGTACACTTAAAATGGAGTGTTGGTTGTATGTAGGTATAGTTGGAACACTATGTATGTACTCTCTGGACTACTTTGACAGAGTAGGTTTTTGAATGTAACAAGGTAAGTCAACTTGAGTGGTAATATATTTTGGGAAGTCAGCTCACTACAAATTGTGACTGTAAACATTGTACTGTAGATGCTTTGTAGTTTTCCCCCAATAAAAAAAAAAATTCTGATTTCTACACACCCTCTTCAACTTGTGGTATCAACTCTTGGTCAATCTTTTTCATTTTAGCCATTTGGTAGATGTGTAGTGGTATCTCATTGCTGTTTTATTTTGCAGCTAATGAAATTGAGAACCTTTACATATACTTACTGAGTATTTGGATATCTACTATTACGAAGTTCTTATTCAAATTTTTACCCATTTTTTCTATGAATTGTCTGTCTTTTTTCACTGATTTGTAAAAATTCTCTGTATATTCTTAATATGAGTAATTGGCCAGATTTATGTATTGAAAATACTTTCTCTTACTCTATAGCTTGTTTTTTCACTATCTTAATCATTTATTTTGATGAAGAGAAGTTCTTAATCTTAATGTAGTCCAAATTATTACTTTTTCTTTTATGCTTAATGATTTGTGTGTCTTTTTAGAGAACTTTGCCTTCTCCAAGATCACGAAAAGATGTTTTAATAAATAATAAATGTTCTGTTTTCATATATCAATTTATACTTCTTTAGAAACAAATACTTTGTTTTTACATTTAGATTTATACTTCTTCAGAAGTGATCAAATGCATCTATGTTTTAAACTCTTGAGCATGTTTAATTTTATATAGTACAAACAGTTCAAACTATGTAGACCAAGCATTTTTCTAAATTATATTTAAATAGTAAAGGATGATGATGATTACCCAAAATACAATATTACTCAAATACTTTGGCTTATGTAGGATATAATTCCATTAGGCTTAATGGACTACTAAATTATATGCATTTTTGACATTTTATTTGCTTACTGTCTGGTAGTCAATTAAATTCATTGTTCCAGTATTAATTTTATCAGCCATAAAATATGTTACTATTTACCATAATCTAAAACTATCAATATCCAAATATATGTATCACTATTCTTTGAACCATCTTATAAATTAGGTCAGTGCTTAATATGGCTGATTGAATTCAAGAGTCATTATAGACACTAATGAATTGCTACCGTGTAGCATGAAATAGAATATCTGTTTCATTATAGTGGTTTAGAAAATTGTAAGGGTAATTTGGCAAAATTATAAAAGTACATAATAATCATGGCATGTTGTGTACATCAAAAGTTGACTTCAGATGTTTTATTGGATAAAATTGGTTTGGCTCACTTTCTCCATACGTGTTAATTTTCAGATATTGGTATCAATATTTCATTGTCAATATATTTACATATAACACTTGCTTTTGTTTTCCTAACAGGAAATAGAATGCCAAAATTGTCAGATTCAAAACCCTCTTTTCCCTATTATAGCACTGACAACAGATTTGAGGATAATGAAAAATAATACAGATAACAAAGGTAAATTTATTTTATAATAAAAACATTTTAACTACAGCTACTATCAAGTATGGCCCTCCTCACATGTCTACCAAGGGATATATGAAATTACTGACTTTCTAAGGAATCATTATTATCAAAGTACTCTAAGATTTCTATGTTTATTTCTAGAAATAATTTATTTGTGAGAGACCTTTAATATAGCTGAAAGTGTTAATGAGAAAAAAATTCATATTAGCTAGCTCTTGCTTTCAATATCTGCAACTTTTAAAATTCACATGTCACACATCCAAATAGGATGGCTTGGGAATCAATGCTAATAAACTATCATATATTTTATTTATCTTGGAAACAATTAATAACAAATGCAAGTAACTATTTATTGATGGGACTTACTTTTGAATCAGAACCCATGGCTATATAGTCTGCTATCAAAACATTTCAGCTCATAACTTATTGAAATTACTGTAAATTTCTATAGAAGAAAATAAGTTTGTTTCTTTATAGTGTAACTATATAGACCAAATTCAAATGTGCAGTAAGAAACTGTCCAAGATGAGTCCTAAAACAAACAAATCTATAAACCTACAGTGATAAAAATACTTACGTTGGTACAGAGAGAACTGAGACTAACACATCTTTATTTAATGATAGACGTGGTTTTCCCATTGTAGATATGTACATTTTTGTAATGAATACTGGGCAAGAAAACTATCTCTTAAAATTTTAGCTTTATGGCATAGAATTTGTATTTATAATATTGACTAATGATTTAAAAATTTAGTTTTATATTATGCATGTCTTGTGGCTTATGAAAAAATTGTGTGTGTGGTAATCTCAGTAATCTCTACCTACCAAGACTTTCCCATATGACAAATAACAAATAAATAATGGAGCATATTCTCTTTATATTATTAGTTTGTGAAAACTCTAAAAGAATATAAAGAATATCATTACATATTTAAGTGAAATTAGAAAGAGAAACACAGTTCATGTCCTATACCTAGTAGATTCTTTAGAAACTCTAAACATGTGGTCCCCAACTCCTGGGCCACAGACCGGTACTGGTCCATGGCCTGCTAGAAACCGGGCCGTACAGCAGGAGGTGAGCAGCCGGTGAGCGAGCAAAGCTTCATCTGTATTTACAGCCGCTCCCCATCACTCGTATCACTGCCTGTGCTCCGGCTCCCGTCAGATCAGTGGCAGGATTAGATTCTCACAGGAGCACAAACCCTACCATAAACTGTGCATATGAGGGACCTACCTAGGTTGTGTGTTCCTTCTGAGAATCTAATGCCTGATGATTTGAAGTAGAGCTGAGGCAGTGATGCTAGTACTGGAGAACAGCTACAAATGCAGATTATTATTAGCAGAGAGGTCTGACTGCACAGTTGACTGCAATTGATAATAAATCAGTTGCTTGCAGACTCATGTCAAAACCCTACCAGTGAGTGGCAAATGACAATGTAGTAATAATAGAAATAAAGTGCACAATAAATGTAATGCACTTGAATCATCACATGATTTTATGGGATACATATAGATAATATTAAATAAAATGGTTCCTATAGTGAAGCAAATTAACATATCTATCATCTCAGTTACTCTTTTTATGTATGACAAGAGCAGCTAAAATCTATTTATTTAACAAAAATCCCAAATACTATACAATTTTATTCACTATAGTCTTCATGTCATATATTAGATCTCTAAACTTGTTCCTTGTACATGTCTGCTATTTTGTGTCCTGTGACCTACATTTTTCCATTTCCTCCTACTTTGTGTAACCACTATTTTAAAATCTATGTACATTTAACCTTTTTTTAGATTCCATATTCATTCATTTGCTAATAGACGTTTACGTTTTTTTACAGTTTTTGGAGATTATGAATAGAACTGCTAGAAATATCCCTGTGCAGGTTTTTGTATGAATACAAGTTTTCATTTCTCTATGGTAAATACATAGGAGTGAGATTGCTGGGTCATATGATAAACTTATATCATGTGTATTTAATAACTACTCAGAAAGACCTACATATTACATTTGTAATATATATTTTAAATATATATTAATATATATTTATAATATATATTACAAATATATTTGTATGTCTATGTACATTAAATTACAACCAGTCACATTTAATGAAATAGATAACATTATTTAGTTAGAAATAGCTTTTTAAAATCAATTAAAAATCAATGTTATAAATATAATACTCCTTCTCTCATTATAAAAATCATTACAATAGAATATAGATAAACATCTGAAAGATAGTAAGTAATAAATACTCTATCAGTACACTTAATTTGATTAAGACATATGCTAAAGCTACTGACTTATATAATCCTAAAGCGACATAAAATGTCCAATCTATCAATTTAAACTTCTAACATATCTATCTCTGTTTAACTTTAAATGCTATATTTTGACAATGTCCAACCAATGGCATAGGAAATAGAATCTAAACAACCTGAAGTGAAATAAAAGTTTCTCTCCAAAGGAAGTGTATATATTTTTAAAGCCCCAAAATACTACCTTATAATTAAGGATTACCCATTATAAATAAATGATTTTCCAATGTTCTTATTTCTCTTTTTTATGTTAGTGATATTAATCTGCTTATTTAACAACTCAATCTCACGGATAATTAAACAATACCCACAGAGGTATACAGATGTCCAATACAATCAGTTCCACTTTATTAAGCTCTTCTTTCACTATTTCATTGTATCAAGTGGTGCATAGAAAGAAAAAGTCTTTTGAAAATTTCTGTGTTGGTTGGAGAGGATTTGTATTTTGAAACTCTAAATTTGTCTAATGTATCACGTACATATTTAAAAATTTAAAGTAAAGGTTAATGTTTATATGTTATTTTCTTTCATGGCAATCTTTATTAATTCAAAATGTTACAAAAATATAGTCTTCATTTTGTTATTTTGAAGTCTGCTTAAGTATATGACTCAAATTGTTATTTAGTTGAACTTTGTTAAAAACAGAATTAATGTTGGTTTCCATACATTAACATTCATTCCTTTTTAACAATAAGTTTTAATTAGGTAACATCTATTGCATGCTTAGACAAGGTAAGAGCACTGTTTTAAGATCTTAGTTTTTAACTATTGAAGAATTCATTACTTCCAAATAAAAGTTCAATGTATATTCTCTTGAAAGTGAAAGCTGAGAAAAACCCAGTTGTGTGCTTCAATTTGAGGGCACTCTTGCTGAACCTAACCTTTTTAAGAACTTAAAGTTTTCATATCAGTAAAATAACTAAAAACTTCAAACAATTAAAATTCTTCTATTTAGTGACAGTAATGTATATTCTTGATATATCATACATTTTACTTTACAGATCTTTAATCAATAATAAGAAATCTAATTATTGTCCATGCACCATAATTAAAATGGCTGAAAATATGACTGCATGTTTTTAGTAATAACTGTGAATCCACTGTGACATAATTGGGCTACTGCAATATATAATTACAATAAACTTTTGTCCAAGAGTATCTAAGTAAGTACATAGTATTCTTGATTCTTGTTACTTGACCTACAGGTATCTTTCAATATCAAAATTTTGATACAGACCTTTATAATTTAGGTCTGTTTTCCAAATGATACTACTTCTACTGTTCTTGAGGATTTCTGCATACTAGAGTTCACATTTCTGAATTGTACCTTTTAATCTTTGAGACCCTTCATTGTCTTCTGCTACTTTTACTGATCTTGAGAATTTTTGAACACGGGAATTCAGAGTACATTTTACTCTTTGAGACTCTTCCTTGATGCACATAACATTGCTAACAATACAGAATTTTAAAGATTTACAAAGTCTGCTTGAAAAATACCACTGGGTAATGTAACTTTCAAAGCAAATTACCAAATCCGTAAAAAGTCTAAAAATGCTAAGGAGGAAGATTAAAGACCATTTATGATATTTAAAGGCAGGTTGTAATTGGAAAGTTACTTGCTATAAAACCAATAGCATATATTGGTCCCTAATAAACCAATAAAATAAAATTATCCCATGCAAACATTTACAATCAATATATATTGTACTCAGTGATATTGGATCGACTACAGTAAATGAAAATCTATGAACAATGGTTTCCCTTATCTGAGTAAATATTTCTAATGGAAAAAGTTGGTGATTTGCACATATGAAGGAGAAATAGGTTTGGCGATGAACCATGAAGTTTTGTGAACAATAAAGTGATATCACTAGAGTGGTGATTTAGAAAGACTAATCCAGAAGCAATGAATGTTTAGTTACAGTACCAGTAACTTACTATTGTGTTATTCTATAATAACTTATTGTAATATTTATACCAGTAATAGGTAATCTGTAGATTCCCCCTAAATATGAACAAATAAGAATGGAATAGAAGAAAAGATATTGGATTTGGATTCAAAAAGACTAGATTTAAATTCAATCTGTGTGAATCTAGGGTACTAACATCACTGAGCTCAATTTCCTCATCTGTAAAACGGAGGTAATATTACTTAAAGTTTCTACCACATAGAATAGTTATCAGGGTGAAAATAAATTTTACTTGTGAAAGCAAGTTGTATGAATAAGAGATGATCACTGAATAAATAGCATGAATGATTGGTTATCATTTAGTGATTATTACCTTTTGAAATGATTTTCCTATTCATAGATAATAAACAGAGAATTCAAATAGATCAATCTACAGTACTACCTCAAGTTATATTTTCATAGGTAGCAACAAAAAGACTGTTTTATTTATTTTAAATAATGAATTGAAAAGTCATAGTTGATCATTTAAAAATGCAATTAAAGGTTAAAAATGACAGAGTCTTCTTTAAATTTTAATATATTTTTGCCTTAAAATTTAGAAAGAACCTAATAAACTTGAACAAATGAGCTAAGCTGGAAAATATATTGATTAATAAACAAATTGTTGAAAAATACAGATGAATCTCATTATTTTGACCTTGAGTAAGAAGTCATTGGGAAATATCATCACTGCATTAATACATTTAACAGTGCAGGAAGACAATGTCCCTCACACTTTAACACGCATCACTGAACTGTAACAAATGCCGACAGAGAGCACATCTCTAAACATTATGACACCATCTTAGTGACAGCTGAAGAACAAAACTCAGTACCATCATTTTTTCATATTTACTAGAACAGGCATGACTAGAAAATATAAAAATAAATTGATTTAAAGCATTTGGATAAACATCTTTAATTCTGGCACTACAGAAACAAAAATGGTGGCTGTATTTGTTAAGTCTTTTACCACCAGGAATTTATCTTCAGATCTTGTATATAATACTGTCATAGAAACATCTATTTAAAAAGTAGTGTTCAATAACCTTGCTCCATTACAAAGCAATTCATGACAAAGGTCTTCTGCAGTAGCAATAATATTTGCATAATAATTGCATGCACAGAAGATTGAAATGCTACAACCATATTCCAAGAGTTTTCCTTTTCCATAAATTAAATTTTTCCAAAGAGCACTTCAAAAACTCAATATTTTATTTCGGAAATTTGTTACTTAAACATTCCCTTTTAATGTAATATAACATTCTCTTGCTGTACCTTTAAAAAGAAAAGCAAATAAGATACTTCTTAATGAACATTTTTGATTGAATATATGGAGCAGGAAGGGATATGTTTTCAGTGTAACAATAAATCAAGCATGCAGCTCCCATTAACAGTTTTGGCAGCTGTGCATTTGAATCTGTGAGTGCCATGCTGAAAATGCACACTCCTAGAATCAAATATTCAAAGCCTAATCTCTATAATTGCTATCTGAACTTTTGGCTCTTAATTAAAAGGTCTATGTGAAAAATATTTATGAAAAATACAATATTGTTCCTTGGCAAAATGATGATCCAAATCATCCACAATACATTTCAATTTATTCCAGAACAGCCAACGTCAGAAAATTAATATTTGACTTTTAACACATAAGGATATGATAAACTCAGATAAAAATATCCTTAGTTTTTTTCTTTTTCTCCCTTCTTGTTTTTGTTCATTATAGATGCAACTTTCTTGCTAGTATAGTAAACATGATGATATTCCAATTTTTACTTACAAAAATAAGTTATATAATAACTCTGCAGGAACTAAGATTAAAAATAAATTGAAAATATTTAGCATAGGATAAAAGATTAAATATTTTGATGAATGATATTCACTGATGTTTTGCCTGTGGATTTCTGCATATACATACTGAAAGGCACATGTCTATTTAATTATTCACTGTTCCAGAATACAATATGTTGAAATACAGATGCTCCTCAACTTACAATGGGGTTACATCCCAATAAACCCATGGTCAATTAAAAATATCGTAAATCAAAATGCATTTTTTTTCTTTGAGACTGGGTCTCGATTGGTTGCCCAGGCTGGAGTACAGTGGCATGATCATAGCTCATGGCAGCCTGAAACGATCCTTCCCCTCAGCCTCCTGAATAGCTGCGACTATAGGTGTGTATGCCACCACACACAGCTAATTTTTTCATGTTTTTCGAGATTAGTCTTGCTGTGTTGCCCAAACTCCTGTCTTTAAGAGATCCTCCTTCAGCCTCCCAAGTCATTGGCATTATAGGCATGAGCCAACACACCAGCTCCTGAAAATGCATTTAATACCCCTAGAAATCCATTGTAAAGGCAAAAAATCATAAGTCAAATCACTATAAATCAGGGATCATCTGTATAAAGATGAGAATAAATGCATCCATCCATGTAAAGGTATATCATTAAAATATGATATATTTGCTAACTGTAATTACAGAGCATTCCTATTATTAATTGTCATATTTGCACATTCCTCAAGAAGCCTAACCCATCATCAAGATTTAGTATATTATTCATAAGTAAGGCAAATTACTACCATCAAATGGAAAGGAAAACCAAAAATCCTGCTCAATTTCCAGGCATCAGAGTTGATTGTTCCTGGTGAACAAAACATGGTAGCAACATTAGACCTAGAAAAACTCTGTGAGCCAAAGTATTATAAGGACATAATAATTGTAGCACATAAACATTTAAATTCTTTTATGGTTATGAAATTGTATAAAAATGACACTATAGATATTTGGAAAATAGCTGTCATGCTTACTCAGCCATATCCTAAATGAATATAGTCATGTTATTTTATGTAAAAATGTTAACATTTTAAATACTGCAAAATGTTAAAATTCTCTATTACTTAGAATCTTTCTATACAAAGCTCACAATTAAGGAGAAATCTATTTTGGTAATATATATTTCAAATACCCATTTTACAAAGAAAATTGCAAATACAAAAATTAAGAAAAATAAGATTTCTACATCTGGCCATAATTTAACCTCCTGCCATAAACAACTAGAAAAGTGAACAGAATATATGAAAAAAATTGCTTCCAGGTTTTGGACAATAGGCAGAACAGCATGGTGATTCCTGAGAGAAATGAAGCAAATAAAATGAGCTACCAGTTGTCCTGGTTTTCTGTCTGGTAGTGTATTACAGGCTATGGTGCAGGAAGAGTATCCTAAATGAGAACTGACTGAAGGAGTAAAGATCTAAGTTCAGAGAGACTAAGCTGTACAGCTCCAATCAGGAGAGAAGGAACATATGCTGCAAAAGAGTCCTAAATATAATAGCTTTTTGAATTTTTACTGAATACCAAAAAGCACAAGGCCAGGCAAAGAGTGACCAAAGAATGGTGAAGTGCACAGTTTCTGGGCTCACAAAGAACTAGAAGGCATTTGAGCTCAAACCAGAGTGGAGAGTCTTCACTGCTTATTCAAGGTACTTAGCAGAGAATACAAAAAGCCTGTACCTTAGTAGTAAGCTGAATGCTAGGAGAAAAGCCTAGTCTAGACTGTTCTAATACAGCTCTAAAATAAACCTCAAAAGAATTAAACTTAACCACAAGTAATTTAACTGTCTACCAGAACAAAATTCAACACTTATTAAATAACAAATAAAATCCAGACGCTCAAAAATGTAAAATTAAAATAATGCAAAATACAGAATGTCTTGAACCAAATAAAAATCTAATAGACATGCCAAGAAGCAAGAAACTGACTATAGTGAGGGACAAGTAAATCAGTAAAGAGCACAGACCCAGAAATGACATTTAAAGAATCACACATTGTATGCAGACGAACGGAGACAAAACAGATAGCAGACAGTTCTGTTAGTCAGCAACTAGGCAAAGAAGAAAAAAGAAAGACATTTCTAAAGGACTAAAAGAGATCAACCTAGAATTCTACACACAGTAAAAATATCTCTGAGAACTTAAGGCAAAGTAAAGATTTTTCCAGATAAAGTAGAAAGAATTTGTTGCCAGCAGATCTGTATTAAAGGAAATGTTAAAGAACGTTGTTCAAAAGTAAGGAAAATGACACTAGCTGAAAAAACTATAGAGTTTGGAGAGCATCTGGTTTGGTAAACACGTCGATGTGCTGAGAGGGTGGTGCACCCCGATCTCATGGAGGCAGAACCTCCTGTACTCAGGAACCTTCCAGACCCTGCCCTATGTATCTTTTCATCTGGCTGTTCAGGTGAAACACTGATATAATAATAATAAACCAGTAAATGTAAGTAAAGTGCATAATAAACCAGTAAATGTAAGTAAAGTGCATCCCTGAGTTATGTGAGATGTTCTAGCAAATCATCAGACCAGAGGAAGAGATCATGGGAAGCCTCAATTTACAGCCTTTTGGGCCCAGACTTGCGATTGACATCTGAAGGAGGGGGCACACTTGCAGGACCGAGCCCTTAAAACTCTGGGTACTTAGTGTCAGAATTGAATTAATGTATAGGAAACAGTACAGATAAAATGAATCCCAGAGGTAATAAGTCCAAAAGAAGACAAATGAAGAAAAAGTGAAAAGAAGACAGAAAAAAAAATTTTTAAATATCCAGATGGGAGACACAACAGTATTGATAATTACATTAAAGAAATATTGTGTAAAAACTGCAGTTGGAAATGCAGAAAGAGATTATCGTGTTGGATTGAAAAAAAGGTAAAACTATATGCTGTCTACAAGAACCCACTTTTAAAGTAAAGAAACAGATAAGTTAAAAGGAAAATGATATATTTCACAAACTTTAAGCCTGAGAAAGCTGGAGTTGGAACGAAAAGGTATATTCATAATTAGGTGTCAATTAATAAAGAAGTCATACCAGCCTTAAAAACTGTGTGCATCCAATAACAGAGCTTCAAATACATGAAGCAAAACTGATAGAAGTGAAAGGATAAATAGATAACAATAAATTTAGCAATGCCTCCAGCTTTGTTTTTTCTTGCTCATTATTGATTTTAGTATACCAATAATGTAGTTCTTTGACAAAGAAAGACTGACCTCTCAGGTGTATTTCTAATTTCTAATACTATATATAAATAATATTCTTAAATATTTTAAAAATAAATGGATTAATAACTAATAATAATTACATATTACCTTAAAGCTTGACTTCTTTACATGCAATCTTTCTATTTCTTATCATGTTAAATGTCAATCCATCTTAACTCCAATCCTGTCTGAATTCTACCTTTTACCCAATTACAAACAAACTTCTCCTTTAACTCATTTATATTGGCCAATTTTCTCTACTATGAAATGGTAGGTGAAATTACTAAGACAGAAAAAAAGCACAAAGACTTTCTTTTTCATTCATTATTCATTTTATTTATTCATGATAATCCATGAATGTCATTACATTTACCACGAGTTGAAACTATATGTGGACATATATTTAAATGATAACCTATGCCAACTGACTCAAATGAAAGTAATGACATAATGCAGGTGCCACATTTCCAAATACAAACACAATATAAATACAAACTATTATAACTTCTACTAATAACACTCTACCACATACCTGTTTTCAGTTAGAAAACCACAGAGGAAAACCTGAAGTATATCTTAAAGACAGTGTTATCTTCAAACTTGAGTTGAAGTAGTTGTGATTGATGGGTGTCTGATATATTAGCAAAATTTTCAGCCCATTCAAGTAGGTTCACAATAAATATGACATTCGATTTGAAGTTCTAATTATCAATCGTTAGTGCTTCATTATAATTAATTCTAACCTTTCAAACTGAGAACAAGTTGAAACATTTCACATGAAGAATACCTCAATCCATAAAATGCTAAGTCATAAATATAAAAAAACTGGACTGCCATATTACTCATATTGCTATTTTCATCTCTAAAAAAGATTCAAATGAATCAAATGTTATTGTGACACTCAAATCTTAATGGGAAAAAAATAATAAAAAAGCTCTACCCACTTGAAATAAGAGAGTATAATATATGAGCAAATATGAAAATGAAAAACCCCATTTACATATTCTTTTTGCATAAAAATTGAGCTCTTAACTATTGCCTTAATGATTTTCTTAACATATTAATAGAATAAATCTAAAAATGTATGTATTACTAAATGAAAGGTAGCATAGCAGCTTTTAACAACCCCTTTTACTAGTTAAAATATATTACAAATCTTATGGAGATCTATATTCGAACAAAGTAGAAACACAATTCATTTGTGCTTAATATTTTCCAGTTGATAACTAATGATTTTATATACATTATATCAGTGTCTCATACTTGACACCTTTTAAACCTAAAAAAGGAAAGAAGGAAGGAAGGAAAGAAGGAAGAAAGGAAGAAAGGGAGGGAGGAAGGGAAGGAAGGAAGGAGGACAAGAAAAAAATTTAAACACCCTGAATAACCATAGATGACTTTAATTAAAGTGTCAGAATAGCAATCATTTCGGAGAAGACTGGGATTGGGAGGGGGCTTAGTTGACCTTCTATGGTGCTAGTAAGGTTCTATTTCTTTATATGGATGTCTATGGATGATGGTTACACAGTAGTGATCATTCTGTGAAAATGCATCAAGCTATATATACTTCTGATTTACTGACTATTCTCTATGAAAATTATACCTCAATAGAAAGTTTATCTAACAAAGAACTAAAGAAAAAGAGATTTTTTTTAAAAAATCAAAGAAAAAATTGCAAAGGATCCATGACTAGAGACTCGAAAACGGGAGATGGCTCAAGAAGGATGACAGGTACCTCTAAAAGCTCTGTTTTGATTTGTAGACAAAAATCACCTGATGATCTCTTTGGGGACTTAGAGAATCTAGTTGAAATAGGATTATTTAAGAGTTACTTTCTTATCACAGAGTTCCTCATGAGCATATGCAAATTAAGACCCATCCAGATTCACACTACCCTAACTCAAATTTTCAGAGTCCTTGAGCAAGTTTATTGAAGCAAAGGTGAAATGTCCTGAGATTAAAGAAGAATAGAGGCTGGGTGTGGTGGCTCACGCCTATAATCCTAGCACTCTGAGAGGCCAAGGCAAGACAATCCTGAGCCTTGAACAAGAGCAAGACACTGTCTCTACTACAAAACAGAAAAAATTAGCCAGATGCGGTGATGTGTGCCTGTAGTTCTGGCTACTCTGGAGGCTGAGGCAGGAGGATTGCTTGAGCCCAGGAGTTTAAGGTTGCAGTGAGCTAGGCTGATGCCAAGGCACTCTTGCCTGGGTGACAGAATGAGATTCTGTCTCAAAAAAAAAAAAAAAGAAAGAAAGAAAGAAAGAAGAAGAAGAAGAAGAGATTATAAAACCTGCTAAAATTTAGCCTAAAAATGTGTACAATAAAAACATATCAATTATATAATATGTAATATATGAGATAAAGATAAAAAATTTTATTTTATTTATAATATAGAATTCATATATGATATGTACATATATGTATATATTATAGTAATTAGAATCTTGAGGTATTATTGCCTTTATATATCAAGAAACAGCAAAGTGTTTCTCCTTCTTCCAAAAAGAATTATAAATCACTCATAGACATATAAAAGTATAGCTTCATTCCTTCTGAACCAACAAAGGAAATATGAATGATATCATAGCTGATATTAATAAATCAAAAACAAAGATATCGGAAATCAATATTCTTGATATTTGTTTAGCTTCTGAGTCAAACACACTTATTTTTGTGAACTGGGTGAGATAAGGGTCCAATTTCATTCTTCTGAATGTAGATATCCAGTTTTCCCCACACCACCTACTAAATAGACTGTCCTTTCCCCCACTGTGTGTTCTTTTCACTTTTGCCAAAGATCAGTGGACACAGATGTGTGGATTTATTTCTGGGCTCCCTATTCTTCGTATTATTTTAGAATTTCACTTTAATGATATCATATTACTTTTCAATAACAAGAAAACACTTCAAATTAGCAGCTGTTATCTACTATGATTTTGAGGATGTTTGTTACTTTAACAAAAGGTGAACATCTAAAAAAAAAAAACCTGTTACCTAGAAGTTTGGTGCTGCTACAGTAAAGCAATAATAAAATATATAGCATGGGCTTCAAGGCTAAGAAGTGAATAAGAGATCAACACTATTAGAGGCTGGAAAAAGGCAACCCTTATTACAAAATGGGAAAACTGTTGACAAATCCATAACCTGTTTTATGTATAATGAACATGTGCTTGTGGGCAACAAAGTACCATGGGACAATATTACTAATGTGAACTGGTTATTATTACTAAAAATAATAAGCTAATGCAATAAAGAGGTGAGCTCAGAAAAGAATTGTCTTGTTTTTAGAAAGAGATGAAAGAGAAAATAGAGAAGAAATTCAGCAACTTGACATGCCCTTTGTTAAAGTTTGCTATTGAATTAAGTTGGCCGCCAGTGAATACATTCAATTGAATAAAATGTCTTAGAGAAGATAGATCAAGGGTAGGATACCAAAGAAGCCTGGTAAGTTCAAAGTACCTACAATTATTATAGATTGATAGATATAGCAAGCTATGGTTTGAAAGTGTGCCCCAAAGTTAATGTGCTGGAAACTTAATCCCCAGTGCAACAGAATTGGAAGATGGATCCTGAGAAGGGGGATGAGGTCATGGGAGCAGGGCCCTCATGAATGGATTGATGTTATTATCAGGGCTATGGGTTAGTTATCATGAAAGTGGGCTTGTTATAAAAGCAAGTTCAGCCCCCTCTTCCTCTATTACTCTTGCACTCTCTTGTCTGTCCTGCTTTCTGCCATGGGATGATGTAGCAAGAAGGCCCTCGCTAGATGTGAGCCCCTCAGCCTTGGACTTCCCAGCCCCTAGAACTGTAAGGAATAAATTTCTATTCATTATAAATTACCCAGTCTGTGGTATTCTGTCATGGCAACACAAAATGGACTAAGGCAGATGGACAGATAGACAGACAGGCGGACAGATGAAAGAGACAGAGACAGAGAGAGAGACAAAGGGAAATCAGACCCTGGCATTTCCTGAAAAGAATTGTGAGTAGGAACATGTGGCTGACTGTAATCAAACAAATAGACAGCAGCGGCAACAACAAACACAACGATGTTTAGAGGGAGCAGTGCTGTCGAAAGTACCACTGTACTGCATAATGCTTGAGCAATAAAAAAGATAATTTCTAATATTTAGCAATAAAAGGAATGGAGAACTGATACATGCTATAACATAGATGAATTATTGAAAATATTATGCTAAGTGAAAGATGTCAGTCATAAAGGACCACATATATAGTAAGATCTTACCTATATGAAATATCCAGAATAGACAAATCCATTGAGAAAGTAGAGGGGCTGCTTAAGGCTTAGTGGGTGAAACAGGGTGGGGATGAGTGGGGCTGCTAATGAATATGGAGTTTCCTTATGGGGTCATAAAAATGTTCTGAAATTGTGGTAACAGTTGTAGAGTTGTAGAGTTTTGTGACTATACTAAAATCCACTGAACTATACAATTTAAATGGGTGAAGTGTGTGATGTTTGAGTTATACTTCAAGAAATGAGTTATTTTAAAAGCACCATTTTTAGACCCCCAACTTTACAGGCAGGAGACAGGCTGGGAAAGCTTCTCAATGTCAGGAGACACGCTCCACGAATATTTGCATGTTTCTGTGTGGTCAGGGCAGTCCAAGCAAAAATCACAGCTAACCTGGGTTAAAGGATGATTTAATAGCAAATATGTCTTAGAAGTTAAAGATAGAGATCTCCAAGAAAAATTAGAGACATCGCCCTCAGAGAGATTTGTTTACATTCTAGGGTGGCACAGTAGAGACCTTTTCCTCTTCTCTCCAGAGAGGATCTGTTTATATCCTAGAGCAAAGGTCTCTCTCTCCATCTCCAAAGGGAAGAAGGGGCACAAGTGCGAGTTGCCCTATATTCCCTGCAAGATTTATAACTTCAGAGTACCTCTTCTGTGTTACAAATCTCATTTTATATGAAGGATACATCTGATACTCACTGGGTCATCCTGTGGGAAATTGAGGCATATGCAATTGATACAAATTGCCATGTGAGTAAAGAGCCTGTCTCTGAACCAGAGATCTCAATATGCTGTTAATATGTGTGTGTGTATACATATATGTGTGTACATATACATAGACATTAATATGTATATATGCACATATGTATATCTGTACAAGTACAAAAGTACCTAGAACACTTCATATTTTCAGACTCAATGCTCAGATTCCAATAAGGCATATTCTCCAATGCCCTGTTCAGATATGACCAAGCAAGATAATGAAAACAGAAGGACTTGCCAGAGGACAGAACCAAGAGCCATGAACAATGAACAAGGGAGGTGCTCCTGGGAAACCTAAGCAAATTTTCATACTCACAAGGAAGGGGATGGTGAAATATTTGACCAACAGAAGTTCAGAAATACTACTGTTCAGGGACTGCTGTATGCCTTCCATTTTTCTGATTCCAACTGAAGTGTTTATTATGATTATAGTGGTAGATTTCACCAATGAGTGTTGAATGTGGAGAGTAGGGAACTGGAAAACTTGCATTTCTACTTCAAGGCTATTAAACAATTAGATGAGACTTTTGAGTTTCATCCTAGAGGAGGGCCTGGAGAGTGAGTATATTTTATATACAGAAGGAAGGGAAGAATTTGTGAGAAAATAGACTGTAGTATATTTTATTTGTATTCACAGATATTCATCTTCTCCCTCCTTCACTCCATGGGAGTACTATATTTTCTTCTTATATTTATCTACTTATTGGACAAGCAATGGATTTAGAACACAAATAAAGGCAAGTATAAGCAGAAAAATATTAAATATCTACCAAAGGAAATAATAATTAGGCCAGTAAAGGTTAATACACACAAAGAAAGCAAAGCACTAAAGCAAAGAACTTTTAAGATCATGATAAAAATAGGGTGACATTAAAGATACAAGCCTCTTCAATATGAAGAACAAAAGTACAATTCATATACTTAAATAAGCCTACTAATCTTGTTAGGCTATGTATTCATGTAAAATTAGTCTGCATCTCTGTCTGAAAGAAGCACTTAGACCTTTTTTTAATTTTTGTGGCCTATGGCAGTAAATGATTGTAATCATTTAACAATCAGACTCTTCACAATTCAGATTTATTCTTAGGGCTGGTAAAGTCAATACTTTCAATTTAACTAGCACAATATTGTATTAATTTATTTTGTCACAGTATATTTTATGCTCTGAATTTCACAATACTAGAGCAAGCTGCTATATTGAAGCTTACTTGCCGAGAATTAACACAAAGCTGTGTCAGGTATAATTCAGTTTCACACAGAAAATAATAAAAAGAACAATGAATACGTCCTATTTATTACCAATGGGATTGTCTGATAAGACTGTTCCTGACCACGAGGGACTCCTCACCTTTCTATTGGAAGGCTAACAGCCTCATTTTCCATCAATACCCAATTTGACATTTTCATCCAAAAGATTTTGGGAAAAATTATGTGCTACATCAACAAATTTAATTGAAAACAATGTCATTCAAAGTTAAAATCAAAATTAATGATAGTTGCTAAATCTTTGTAAAATATTATTGCCAAAAAGATAGATACAAGTGTGTATACATGATTTAGGTCAAGGAAATATCTCATTTTAACATTCAGATAATAAAGGAGAGAGGGAAACTTCATTTGTCTTATTGAAAGCATTTGAAAGTAGTCTTTGTACAATGAGAATTTAAGATGAGCTACGTGCAATCTGGAACTCTTACAAGTTACTGTCAAAGGACTAGATATTGAAATATAGTCCCTATGCAACTTAATATGTTTTCTTCATTAAGTAAATGAGAACCCAATGACAAAGCAAGGTATAATTGTAAAAGATTGTAAATAAATAGGATAGTCCACATACTGATCAAGGAAGCCCTTTGGAAAAATAAGGACTTTTTGACCCAGATCATTGCTTAAAGAGTAATTGATTTTAAATAGATCATTTAAATATACCTCCAGCTTCATATAACTAATAACCATTAAATATGACTCCTTGATATTATTGGCAGAATTTATGTTTTATATACAAGTTTATTAATAATAATCAAAAATATATTAATATGTTATAGTCATACTATAATATTATCCTAAATCATTCATTTTTTTCCAGTATCCACCATCACAACCCAGAGATACATACTTTTCCTTATATTTCTTATCTTGCTTGCTATTCTCACAACCACACTGATCAATATATCAACTGGAATGAGAGTTGTAACTTCTTTAGCACTATCAATAATCTATTCATCTACAAAAATGCTCTACATGGAAAATGCTACAAATATAAGGGAATCACTTATGCTTGTTTTAGGTCTATCTGAATTCTGTACCAAGGAAGATTGCAGGGGTATCTGCAAGATAATAGAATAAGAGACTTCTAACTTTCCCTACTCCTGTGGATGCACCAAATAAACATCTAAATATGGATTAATTCCCTCTGCCAGAAAGCCAGAAACTAGTCGAGAGACTTCTGCATACTGGAAAAATGAGAAAAATATCCACATTGAAATAGGTAGGAAAACTTGAGACACACTCACATACAAACCTTACCTGCTGATAGCCTCACAATTGGGAAGGTTTCTAACTCCCAGCTTTTCTCTGAGAGTAAAGGTTTGGACCACACATATATTATGCCCACATTTATGCTTCCTCCCAAAGGGTTTAGCTTTCAAATTCCTGACCTTTGGAAGCAGAAGGGACTCTGCATTTGTAAGTCTCCCTAGACCACAGAGAACAAAGCAGTAGTTTTCGAATTGCTGTACTTCCAACAACTAACCCAAGGGGCAGAATTTTTTTTTTTTAATTGGGGGAAAACTACAAAGCATTTACAGTACAATGTTTACAGTCACAATTTGTAGTGATTTGATTTCCCAAAATATATTACCACTCAAGTTGACTTATCTTGTTACATTCAAAACCCTACTCTGTCAAAGTAGTCCAGAGAATACATACATAGTGCTCCAACTGTATCTACGTACAACCAACACTCCATTTTAAGTGTACAATTAAATGATTTTCAGTGAATTTACCGAGGTGTACAGTTAATCACGTGAATCAGTTTTTGAGGAATTCC
>CAUYRT010093936.1:0-17668 GCA_963574885.1 Lepilemur ruficaudatus
TCACCGTATTTTTTGTGGCTGAGTAGAACTCCATGGTATACTTATACCATGTTTTATTAATCCACTCATGTATGGATGGACACTGGGTTGTTTCCACATCTTCACAATTGTGAATTATGCTGCTATAAACATTCTAGTGCAGATGTCTTTTTTTATAGAATGTCTTTTTTTCCTTTGGGTAGATGCCTAGTAATGGGATTGCTAGATCAAATGGTAGTTCTACTTGAATCTCTTTGAGGTACCTCCATATTGCTTTCCACAGAGGTTGTACTAGTTTGCAGTCCCATCAGCAGTGTGTAAGTGTTCCTATCTCTCCACATCCATGCCAACATTGTTTGTTTTGGGACTTTTTGATAAAGGCCATTCTCACTGGAGATAAATGATATCTCATTGTGGTTTTGATTTGCATTTCTCTGAATGATTAGAGATGTTGAGCATTTTTTCATATGTTAGCCATTAGTCTATCTTCTTTTGAAAAGTTTCTGTTCATCTTCTTTGCCCACTTTTTGATAAGGTCATTTGATTTTTTCCTGCTGATTTTCCTGAGTTCTATGCTTTAGTAATTCTGGTGGGCAAGAGCATGCCTCCAGGTGACAGCCAACCACGTAGAAGACTCCTTCACCTCCTTCACACCTTTTCTACAACTCACCTTTCCTGAGAGTTACTGCCATGGTGAGCTGCTGTCACCATTAGAGAATTACTAGTTTCCAAAGCACTTGAATAAATGTCCCACTCTTATACTTATTACTAACTTATATCGTATTTTATACTTGATGAATGTTGACAGACATTCACATTAAAATCAGGAGTAAGACAAGAGATCACTAACGTTTTTCTGGAAGTTCTTAAGCAGAGTTTCCCAACGTTGGCACTATTGACCTTTTGAGCCAGATGACTGTTTGTTGTGAGGGGTTGTCCTGTGCATTATCCTTGGCCTCTACCACCACAGCACCTTTCCCAGCTGTGACAACCAAAAAAATGTCTCCAGACACATTGCCAAGTGTCTCTTGAAAGGCAAAGCCAGCCTGCTTGGGAACCACTATTGTAGACAATGTAATAGAGAAAGTAAGGAAAGGAAGATATTTGAAAAAGACTGACTTATTGAACATAGCTGACTAGAACTGAAAATATATAACTATTATAACTTACAAGAAAGTTTTATGTTGCTAGATAGAGCATAAATATCTACAAACCAATCTGTCTTACATAGCATCAATAAATGGAAAAAAACATTTTAAAAGATATCCTATCTATAATATTCACAATGAATAAAATACCTAGGAATAAGCCTAACAAAACTAGTTTGGAACCTATATAAATAAAAATGTTTCCTGAAAGAGATGAAAGCTTTATGTTAAATATAGAAATAGAGAAAGAATAAATATGAAGATTATGATACCTCCCAAATCAATAAATAGAACTAAAGCAGTTTTCATCATAATCCCAACATAATTTTGAGAGCTGGACCATTTAGTACTAAGAATTCTTAAACTTCAATCATGGGGAAAAGCATGTACACACAGAGAAAACATCATTGGAAAATGCAAACCACTACCACGAGATACCACTATATGCAGCAGATGTCTAAAATTAAATTGACTGCCCACACCATACGTTGGCAAGGTGGTAAAGCAACTGAAGCTTTCGCACATTGGTAAGAATGTAAAATGGTACAACCACTTTGGAAAAATGTATGGCTTTTTCTTGTAAAACTAAGTATATACCTACTTCATGAACCAGGAACTGTCTCCTATGTATCATACAAGAAAAATGGAAGCATGTGTTCACAAAATGATTTGTACAAGAATGTTTATAGTAGTTTATAATTAAAAAATGGCAACAGCCCAGGTGTCTGTCAATAGCAGAATAGGTAAATTATAATATAGAATACTGCTCAATAATAAAAAGGCACAAAATACAGATACAACAACGTGGAGGAATATAAAAAAAAATATGCTGAGTGAAAGAATCTTTACACTAAATACATGCTTTATGGTTCCATTTATATGATCTTGTATCCATGGGGTAGACTGGTTGCTGTAATAAGGACATCTCAAATTGTATAATGGGATGAGGAGCTGCAAGGTGGCTAATTAGAGGCATCTGACTCACCTCCTCCATAAAGAACCAAAATTGCAAATAGATAATCACACTGAATAGAGCATCTAAGAGACAACACAGGAATTCAAAACAGAAGTGACAGGAAACACTGAAGGCATGGAAGGAGCAGGAAGAGAGGCAGCTTGCTCAGCCAAGATTGGCTGGGAGCCTGAAGAAGCTCCTGGACATGGCAAAAAAGGTGAGAGACCCCCAGGACTCCATATTCCTGCTGTGGACTTGTTCAACCCTAACTACAGGAAAGCCCCTCGACCATCATGAGCCTCAAGACTAACACAGGGAGCTGCCTAGCGATTGCACAGAGGCATTGCTCCAGAGGGAACTCACAGAGTCCCACAGGCTTCAAATCCTAAGGAGCTGCAGCTTGGTGTCTTTCTGAGAGTGAAGTTCCCAAAGGACCATGTCCTGCCCTGGGGCTGATGCCAATGCTATGCTACCACTGCCAGGCCCAGGAGGGGGAGAGGGGGCCAGGCACTTCACATGGTCTGAGGACAAATCCCACTGCCACTGCTATGAGCTGCTACAGGACTGAGATATAAGTAAATCACATGCCCCACAGGTACCTGCCTACACTGCTCCTGCTGAGAGGTTCCCCACCCTCCCCAGTGGCAGGCCCACAGCACAATCACTGCTGCCCCAACCTGAGCATTCCTCTGACAGCCTGGAGACCATCCCACCCCTGCCTATCACAACCAGCATCTGAATGCAGTACCAGAGGGCCTGAGGACAAAGGCACCAGCCCAGTCCCACCCTCATAGTACTCGAGCATACTGTCTAGAGGCCTGGGGATCACCCAGCCTAATCCACCACGATTGGCACATGAACATTCCCCCCTGGGGTCTGAGTTCAGGCTGACCCAACTTGTTGATACCACCACAGCTTGTACCCACTCGCATACACCACCAATGGGCCATGGGACTGGCTCACCCAAACTGTCACAGCCACCCCCAACACCAGCACAGACTGCTTGGGTTCCAGTGGGTTGCTCCACAAATGCTACTGCCATCGTCCACAGCACACCCACTGCCAGGAGCTCGAGAACCAGCCCACAAACTCAACCCACCACTGCCAATACTAGTGTCCAAGTGAGCAAACTGGAGGCCCAAGAGTTGGCCTGACTGAACCTGCTAACACCAGAGCCAGCATATACCACTCTAGGGCTCAAGAAAAGACTACTGCTACCACGAGTACCCAAAGATCGGCACACCTGGCATCCTAGTCTCCAGCAAAACTTCACCTCAGCCTCCACTATTAACTGCATCCCAAGCCACTAAGGAAATCACAGATAAGACTGTTTACAGCCAAAGAAGTCATATAGAGACTACACTACTACATGCACCTAAAATCAAAGCTAAAGCAACCTACCCACCCAACAACATATATACATCTTCAGGAAAAATTCCTCCCCTGTGAAAGCAAATTCAAAAAAATTGGAAGAAGCAATTGTTTTAGCAGATGTGCAGATACCAACATAAAGACACAGGAAACATGAAAAAACAAGGAAATATGACACCTCCAAAGGAACACAATAATTCTCTAGCAACAGATCCCCATCAAAAAGAAATTTATGAAATCCTGTATAAAGAATTCATAATACTGATTTTAAAGAAGATCAATAAGATACAAGAGTATTCTGGAAAACAATATAGAGAAATCAGAAAAACAATTCAGGATACAAATGAGAAATTTACCAAGGAGATAGATATATTTGAAAAGAACCAAACAAATTCTGGAACTGAAGAATTCATTGAATGAAATATAAAATGCATTTGAAAGCTGCAAAAATAGTCTAGATCAAGTAGAAGAAAGAATCTCAGAACTTGAAGACAGGTCTTTTGAAATCAGACAAAAGTTAAAAAATGTGCAAAACCTTAAGAACATATGGGACAACACAAAACAATCAAATATTGGAATTATCAGTGTCCCAGAGGGCTAAGAGAAAACAAAAGGATTTTTCCATTCTTAACCTATTTAACAAGATATTAAATGAAAACTTCCCAAGTCTAGAAAGAGACTTAGACATCCAGATACCGGAGGTTCAAAGATCAACAAATACAATGCAAAAAGAGCTTCTTCATGGCATATTATTGTCAAACAATCTAAAGTCAAAGACAGAGGAGATACTGAAAACAGCAAAAGAAAAACATCAGCAAGAGAAAGCCTCTGACCAGGCTGCACATCCAACACGGGGGATCAAATTTCAACATGAAATTTGAAGGGACCAAACATCCAAACCGTATCACTTGCACATATTAACTTAAAGACTGGGAAACAACAAGGAAAGCTATTTATCATAATTTATAAGGTTATTATGTGAGTAAAATAAAAACCCCAAAAGGCCAGAAGTGAAAATATTAAAGATCAATATTGCAATACAAAAATCAAATTGAATATAAAAAGAACTGCAACAGTGTATAAAAATCAGTCTATCTTGCTAAATAAAATGTATCTCATAGTGAAAGCTTCAGCAACAGTGTAATATATAACAGTTGAGATTATTGGAGAGAAGACTTACATGTAGTCGTTTGATAATCACACTCATTTATGATTTTAAAAGTTCTTAGCGAACTAGAAATAAATAGGAATTTGCACCTGACAAAGTACGTTTATTGAGAACCTACACCATGTGTGGTGAAAACTTATAAGTATTCTCATTAAAATCTGGAACAAGGCAAGGGTACCTGTTATCATTACTTGATTTAATTTTATCTTGGAAATCTTGCTAATGCAATAAAATTAAAAATAAAGCTTCTGGTATGTTTGTGTCATCTGCTTAGTACTGAATATTCCTACTTCTCCTTCCTAAAATCATTCAAATCAAAAAGGAGATAACAATGAAGACAAACACCCACAAAAACATATCTCTCATGAAATTAAGAGACAGAAAAAAATCCTGCAAGCTCAAATTACAGATGCACCAAGAGCGACTGCTATCAGCAGAACTGGAACAGGAAACCACAAGAGTAGGGTAAAGTTGTGGTAAAGAACAGGGAGGTCATCTGTCAATACTGGCAGATGTGCAAATACTCAGATACTATAACTATTATATTTTCATCATGAATTTATTGTAGTCTTTCCCATTTTAAAGTGAATCCTTCTTTGTCAAGTACAGTGCTTTCTTTGGTATGAAAATCCTAATTTGTCAAAACTTTTGTTTTTCATTTATGTTTTTACCCTTTTAGTCAAAATGATCTTTTACTTTTGATGCAATCTGTAATTTTATAAATGGTCAATGAAGCACTTTTATACTTACCGGTATCACAGATATGCAGGCATGTTTCATCATATTACTCTATCTTATTTTTATTATGTATACACAACAGGAATTTTAAAAGTACAGAGCACACAGTTAAACACTAAGAACAAATGAATTAGTATTCCTGGGTCTGCCATAACAAACACCACAGTTTGAGTGGTTTAAACAACAGAAATTCATTTTATCACAGTTCTGGAGGCTGAAAGTCCAAGATCAAGGCGTCAGCAGGTTTGGTATTTTCTGAGGCCTCTGTCCTTGGCTTGCAGATGGCTGCCTTCTCGTGTCCTCACATGGCCTTAGCTCTGTTTGTGCACATGTTTCTGGTGTCTCTTGTGTCCAAACTTCCTCTTCTCAAAAGGACTCAAGCCAAATTGGATTAAAGCCCAAATCCAAGCCAAATTGGATTAAAGAGCTCATGTTAGCTTAATCACACCTTTAAAGATCCTTCTCTAAATACGGTTACATTCCCAGGTGCTGGAGCTTAGGACTTCAACATATGAATTTTGGGAAGACACCATTCAGCCCATAGCAGAATAATTTTGTTGACTAAAATTGGGTAGACAAAGCCAGGGAGAAAAGAGAGGAGGAACAAATTATAGGATAATTTGTGTGATGCTCATAGTAGGGATCAATAGATACTGCCTGAAAAAAGAAGGTTCTAAGGGTATTTTATAAAATTATTTTTATAAAGGCAGTCACTAGAATAAAAAATAATAAAAACTACAATTTTAAAAATAGCAGACTCTATAGTGAAAGTATATATAAATACAATGTTCATATTTACATTTTATTTTGTCACCTTTATGTTAGACCTTGTTTTAGTGCTAGTTCTAGTTTTAAATACATATATTCAATGTTCATCTCAGTCCTTTTGTTGAAGTTTCCCTGATCATCTTTCGGTTGGGTGAATCTTGTACTCTGGGAGATGCTTCAGTAAGACCTAATGTCCTTGAATTTGCAGAAATGTTTGCTTATAGCCTTGACACTTGAAAAACAGCTTGGGTGAATTTAAAATCCTTGGTTCAAACTTTCTCTCCTGAATTGTTGAATAGGCCTTGTTCCATTTCCATAAGCATTGACTACAGCTGTGCCAATTTGACTTTCTTTCCCTCAGAAATGACACAATGTTTTTTGCCCAAATGCCCAGTTTGCTACTAGTATTAGTAGGATATGTCTAGTGTTTGCAGGATATGTATTAATATGATAAATCTACTAACTAATGTTAGCAGTCTTGATATTGATCATTCTGGGACAGTTTTCTCAGATCTTGGATATAGCTTTTAATATACACATTCAAATCTTACTTCAAGAACACTTTCTAACTTTTGTTCTACTCCATTCTTTTGCTTTTCCTCTGATTGGAGGAACTGCAATTCATATTTTGAATCATTTTTTACTGTCTTTTATAACTTTTGCTTTCTCTCTCTTCTAAAAATAGTTTTGCTTGTTTCTCTTTCACTATACCAAAGTTTATACTCTCTGTGTCTTGCTGTGCTTTCTGTGGTGTCTATTTTCTCTTATGCTCCTTGTAATTTAGTCTTTATTTATGAAATGATTCCATCTGTTTCTCTTATTTGTGTCCTAAATTTTACTAGTTACTTCACATCCTTGTCTTGACTGACCCTCACCTCCTGTTGACTGGCTGTCACCTTCCTTTTGTTGACCATGTATTCCCTGAGATCTTGTATTTATTTATTTTTTATTGTCTTCCTTGCTAGCTATAATTACATCATGAATTTGTTTTTTCCTTTATTCATGTTGGAATATTATGTTGCAATTTCCCTCAGCTTTGGAGCAATGTTTTTCTAGTGAGTTTCTTAGCAGGGAAGTTTTGTGTCTATTTTTAGTTATTTTTTTGCCCTTTTATCTTTCATTGGATGTTCTAGTTACACAATTACTTTCTTAGTCATATAAGAATGAGTTGGTGTTTTTGCAGTTAGAAAGAGGATCTCTTGCAGTGAGGGAAGGGACAGCTTTCCCAGTTTCTCAGCTGAAGAGCTCCCTCCTCTATTGCTATAATGTATGTCACTTCTGGTAACAGGCCTCACCTGAATTTCAGATCTTAACTTGCTCATTAAAGGTCCTGCCATCACTTCCATACTTCTATAGTTCTTTCACCACCTTCAGTGAAGGAGCTACCTTCACAAGGGATCCTGCTCCCAACTTCACTAACTTCCCTCTCTTTTAAGTGCTATTTTCTTGAATCTGTCACTTCTGGGTGCCTCCTTACCCAACACATTACAAACCTTCTATCTCCAGCACTCCCATTGCACCTGCTATCTTCAATTATGGCAGTTCTCCCTGATCATAAGGCCCTATTTTGGGAGAGTGAATATTTACTATTGATTTCTCACATCTGTCATTTCTAAAACCCTTCTGTACATCCCGTTCTTAAACACACCTGCAACCCTGTTGTGGCTTCCTGCAGCAAGACTGCTATTTAATATGTTCACATGCCAAAAAAAGTTATTACCAGGATACACAAAGGAAGGAAAGTTCAGGAGAGAGAGCCCAGTAATAACAGATATTGTAAAGCACACACACTAAAACATACACTTCCTAAATGGTAGCAATCCCTTTTGAAGGCAAAAACCATATCCTTTGTCTGTGTCTGCCAAAGAGCGTATAGGAATAGGGCTAGGGGTGGCAGAAGGCCCTCCTGGAAACAGTGAAGTACATAAATGCAAAGAGGCAAGGCTTCATAAAGAATCACGAAGATAAACAAAATTGGAGAAAGCCAGTGAATTTTGTGACAACAGAAAAGAAAAATAAGCATTAGAAAAATAAAAATCATTTAGCATGGATTGTTACCCTGGCCCCTATAGGAAAATCTTGCAAATATTAACAGTTGACCTAGAAATCCCTAACTCAAACAACAATGATAAACATAGAAGAAAGGAAGAAGAGGAGAAGAGGAACAAATGGCATGGCATCTGTATAGATAGTATTAGAGAAAAAGGAGAAACAAGCATAATTTAACATGTGAGGAATACTTCACTATGGAACAAATGAAAACTGTAAATAAGCATTTTAATTTTAATCATTTTTGTGGATATGTAGTATGTCTCATAGTAGTTTTAGTTTGCATTTCCCTATGACTAGAATTATTTACAAAACTGAATCCTATAGTAAATATTTAAACTCTGGTAAACACCAGTGAACATTAATAGTTTGTATTTTGGCAACATAACATTCAAATCTCCTAGCCAGATTAACAGCACTTCATAGAATCGCACATAGAAATTGCCAACTTAAGGACTTATTTTTTTTTGCTAACCTTGTTGTTTCTTGGAACACCATTTGTAGAATTTACATAAAGTACACTGTGCATGTGAGGTTATTCATATTTGATTTGTAAGCATGACTCACTGTTAGTAGCAGACAGGGCCACAAATACATAATTATACCATGGCAACAACTACAAATAGGACTGCCTGATTAGCTCCACCCTCCTCTTGTCCCATTTCCCGATACATCAGCCTTAACTTGTGACTCCACAAGTTAATGTTTCCTGCTCCTGCTCTTACATGACCAGGATAGATTCCTTTGAACAAGTGATGTCTCTATGTTGACTATTAGGCATTACTTGTAACGTTTTATAATTAAAAATGTTTATCAAAGGAAAAAAGCATTTCTTAGGGCCTGCTACTATGTTTGGAAATTATAATACAATTTGTCTAATTATGTGAATTAGATTCAGATACTGCTGACTCAACTGCTGTGCAATGGACATAATGTTTAATGTCAAGGGTGCAGTGGTCACTTTTTGAATCAGAGGAAATAGAATCAAAGCCCCACTCTCTTTTTATTCCTAGAAATGTACTTCAAATTTAAAAGTGATTATAGAAACTTGAATTTTTATTGCCATGTTTGCTTAACTCTCCTACATTATTTGAATAAATTTCAGTTACTACTGAAATACTCTTCTCTTGGTTGTCCCTCACACTCTCTGCATGCCCTTCATCTTTAATTTTGGCAATGTAGGACCTTATTAAATGTAATGTAGGTTAATGGAATTGAAACTTTTTGCCTACAAATTCACTAAAACTATTTTATAAAAATTTGTGCCTCCATTACACATTTCAAAGTTAATGTCTAAATTTTTCAGCATAATTTTATAGTTGTAAAGGACATGATTTTCAGTGAATTGTAAAAGTCAACATTTAGAATAAAACTGTCAAATTATTCTTTTAAATATATCCAATGAAATTTAAATACATGATGATTTTATATAAATTTTCATTCATATAAAAATATACAAACTAGTCTTCCGTATTACCCAGAGCAGAGTATATACAAAGTTACCCCTTGTTTCTATCATAATTCACAGGAAAACTTCCTGAAGCCCAGAGCCCTTGAAATTCTGTATATGCAAGAAGAATTGTGCCTATTCCTTCTTGCAGGAAGGAACTCTCATGTGGGTACAAATGGAATAGTGTCTATATCTATAAAAAGTAGGGTGGTGGCATCTCTGTCATAAAGCTGAAGAGCACTGTTAGGATCTGCACAGGTTTGCTGGCAACTTGAGCCATTTCAAAATGGAAATGAAACAATGAACCTTACTAATTAAATTGATGGAATAATCACATGGACAGAAACTATTCCAAATGACTAAAACCTAGTGACAGTGTACATTCCTACTGAGATAGACCCTAAGGGTAAAAAGAGTTATAAAAATATTTTAAATTGATTTCATCTATTGTTTTGATGTTGTTCTTATTCTGAGACTGCTCTGTGTATCATACAATAACGCAAGTAAGTAATCATGTTGGTGTTTCTGAGAATTAGGGTTTCCTGTGTGGAAGAAAGGAGACATAAATGTAGGATCAATGAGGTTAAGTAAAAATCCTGTAGATGTTGAATTGTCAATATCAGAATGAGCTTATGTATTTTATCTTTTTAAAAAATGCCCTAACTGTCCACTGAAAAGACCTGGAAACAAGTATTAACAAGCACACTTATACCGTCATTTTGATCTCTAAATAACACTTCCCACTAAAGGCGCAGACTCCTTTGAGAAATGGTTTGAAGTTCTAAGTCAGGAAACAGATGATTATGAAACATGTTCTCATACTGGAAAGCAAAGAAGCTATCACAAAGGACTCAGAACCAACAAGCAGAGGTTTCCTTTGAGCAAGGATGTGCCACCTTCATAAGAAAAATAACTGCAATGGATTGAAACATATCAAATAGGCTCAAATTCATAATATAATAATGATACTAAAAAAAATCTCCGAAAACTTAGTGGTCACCTTTGAAGACTATAGTGAGCTAACTCATTACTCTGAAACTGGTAAATAAAGGGAAAAACTCAAGGATTTAACCTGCCTTTTCTATATGAATTACCTTACAGTAACCAAATAGTTAATAAGGGAAAGTTTCACTTTTAAAAATATTCCAGATGATAAATAATATAATGTGAAATTTACTATCTTGGAAATTCTCTTAAAAAAAATCATCTAGGCAATGATCATCAATGGCTGCTATTAACACAAAAAGAAAACCAATCAGGCATTTTGTGCCTCTTGAAAGTAAAAAACACAGCCCATGAAATATTTTTTTGGAGGGAGTAGAAACTATATCAGATGAAAACTCTAGATTCAAGAGAATCTAGAGTTTCCTTTTGCCATTAGGACACAAAAGAGAGAGGAATCTATTCAACTACACAACAAGCGTGCAAATGCAACAGGAATCCAAAGTGTGGGAAACCTTATAAGACAAATAACCCAGGTTTCTCAACAAATATATTACATGGAAAAAACAAGAAAGAAGACAAGCGTGTGGCCTCTGTTTTGATAGTGATTAAAACAAAATAAAAAAATAAATAATAAACATGAGACAACCAGGATAATGTGAACACTGACAGAATATTTGATGACATTAAGAAATTATGATCAATTATTTCTAGGTGTGATAATTATATCATGGTTATGTCTAATATAAGAATCTTTACCCTTTAGAAATAGACTAAAGTACTTATGAATAAAATCATAAAAATTAAAAAGGAGAAAGTGAATAGAACAAAGGTGAAATAAGACTGGTTGGTGTTGAAACTGAGTGATTCAGATTTGGCAGTAATGAATGGGAATTACAGCAAAGAACAGAAAAAGGCAACAATTTAAAATAGAATAACAGGTGTATCACACAGCATAATAGCTGTGTGCCAAGCCTCTCAGCCATGCTGCCATCTCTAGCAGTTTCTTCAGAGTCTGCTAGGTATTCTGGGTCTATGGCTTCTCTGTTCCAAGATTTCTCCAATGTCTCAGTATCTGGATCTCCATCATTGACTTAGGAGGAGACTAAAAATTGTTGTTTCTTTAATATACAAAGTACTAAACTCTTCTTTGTCTGAACCTGACCTAGAGGACCAAAAGTCGTTCACATATTTTTCTAAACAGAGGTGAAATTGTCTTCCTAATAGGCACTCCAACTTGCCCTACACATTGATGTAATGAAATAAGACTATGGCAACCATGCACATAGAACAGCTAGGAGCAAACACATCCACAATGCATATACCCAGAAACTAAGTAGCTCTTTACTACTTACTTGGTATTTTAGGATGCTTATTGATTTAAAATATTACCAAAAAAGAAAAAAATGACCTTCCTTTGCTGTGACTGACTTATTACTCTTTGTTGGGGTAAGTTGGCCTATTGCAAAGCTGAGATTATGGAACATATAATAAAAAGTACATGTATGCTATTTACTTATAAGCATAAAATGATGGCCCCCATCTTCACATTGCCTTTTGCCTGTGTTTCTCCTCTTCTGTCTCTTATAGGGATATTTTTATTGGATTTAGGAACCACACTAATCCAACATGATCTCATCTCATCTCAATATTTATGCTAATTACAATAAAGCCTTGTTAGCCACTTTAACTCCTAAGATCCTCGTGACCCCTCCTGTCTCCTCTAAATTGATTTGTTTTACTTTTATCAAACACCTACTATGTAGCAGGCACTGTTCCAAGCATAATACAAGTAATGTATTTAATAGTTGTATGAATTGGTATTGATTTTCTTTTGGTTCATCTCTCCCTTGTGTAAAGGCTGACAGCCCTTTCTTCAGCAATGTGGTCCAATGTTCTGAGCAGGACGACCTCAATAAATTCTGACCTGAGACCCAGCTGCAGTTGCTGACACTCCCTCCATGTGATTGCTCACTTGAAAATAAAATGCCACCTCCTGGAAAGAGCTGATGGAAGAGATTCAGGAAACTGACAGATAAGATTTAAGATTCCTAGTGTAAATATCTTCTTTAAAAATGAGCAAGAGGCCAGGTTTGGTGGCTCATGCCTTTAATCCTAGCACTTTGGGAGGCCAAGGCAGGAGGATTGCTTGAGGATAGGAGTTCAAGACCAGCCTGAACAACATAGTGAGACTGTCATCTCTACAAAAACAATGTTTAAAAATTAGCTGGGCATGGCACACCTGTAGTCCTAACTACTTGGGAGGTTGAGCCAAGTGGATAGCTTGAGTCAAGGGGTTGAAGACTGCAGTGAGCTATGAGTACACCACTGCACTCTAGCCCAGGCAGCAGATTGAAAGCCTGAATCAAAGGAAGGAAGAAAGGGAGGGAGGGCAACAGGAGAGCTCCCTAAAGAAAGAGAGAGAGAAAAGGCAAATAATTAAGACAGACAAGCAGCCAAAGCAGGAAACAGTAGCTGGCTGTGCCCCATGAGGAGTTCAGGGATGTCCCCTGTGCATTATTCGTGATAGGAAGATGTGCAGACCATGTATCTCACCTTTTTCTCTTCTCCTCCACTTAGACCTAGTAAGACAACTCCTAACTGAAGTGCTCAATTAGACTGAATATTTGTTTATTTTTTTGTTGTTTTTGTTCATTTTAAAACACCATAAGGACCTATAACCTAGTAAGCTGGGAGCCAACTAAGAATTCAGCAAATGAATTTTATTTTCTTTCTTGTGGAGTAACCAATTTAAGAGTTTATGTGAGATTTGGAGATACTGATTTACTTAGAAGTGACATTTATCACCCTCTGGAGTTCCGTGCTCTTCCTTCATTATGTTTATGTCTTCAAAAAGCATAAATGAGCTGAATCCTTCATTCTGTAGATACTTCACAAAATCCCGTGGTGCTTGTCCTAATTCTGCTACTCACTGTGAGACCTTAGGCAAAGCACCCAACTTTTTTTCTTTTTTTTTTTTTGAGACAGAGTCTTGCTCTCTTGCCTGGGCTAGAGTGAGTGCTGTGGCGTCAGCCTAGCTCACAGCAACCTCAAACTCCTGGGCTCCAGCGATCCTTCTGCCTCAGCCTCCCAATTAGCTGGGACTACAGGCATGTACCACCATGCCTCGCTAATTTATATATATATATATATATATTTTTAGTTGGCCAATTAATTTCTTTCTATTTTTAGTAGAGACGGAGTCTCCCTGTTGCTCAGGCTGTTCTCGAACTCCTGACCTTGAGTGATCCACCCGCCTCGGCCTCCCAGAGTGCTAGGATTATAGGCGTGAGCCACCGCCCCGGCCAGCACCCAACTTCTGATGTTTCGGCTTCATCACATGTAATCACTGATAATCACACCGTACCGCTAAGGACTGTAGCAAATAGAAAAGAAGCTAGTAATTTCTTTATGACAATCATATTTTTATTGGATGGTAAATGTTGTCGTTAGGACCTTTTCTTATTAGTTTTCACTATAAAGACTCTTATTCCTAATATAGACAAAACCAGCTCATACCACATCTGAAATTTCTTCCTACTTACTTGGAATCATGGGAATTTTCCCAGAAATGAATATGTAATTTCATTTAACAAGCACCTATTAAATACCTATGGTGTACTATGAAAAATATGGCATAAAATAAGACATTGTTTAAGCCTTAAAGTTTCTTATAATTCAATTGCAACAATTTACTCTGGAGTCTTAATTTAAACTCCTCAGTGCCTAATGCAAAAGTTATATTAATTCCACCCTCTGCTTTTTTTTTTTTAGCTAATTCTTATTTAAATATATAAAATGAAGGTAACAGCTAAATAATATTTATAGATGGACATTTGTACCAACATTCTACACAATTTGTAACCTCATTTAGGAAATAAGGTGAGCATACTTTTAAAGTCTTCAGTATTGTCTTAATTGCTTAGAGAAGCTATTAATATAATCAGCTTTAAAACAACAGGGAAGGCCAGGCGCGGTGGCTCACGCCTGTAATCCTAGCACTCTGGGACGCTGAGGCAGGTGGATAGCTCAAGGTCAGAAGTTTGAAACCAGCCTGAGCAAGAATGAGACCCCCGTCTCTACTAAAAATACAAAGAAATTAATTGGCCAACTAAAAATATATAGAAAAAATTAGCCAGGCATGGTGGTGTGTGCTTGTAGTCCCAGCTACTCAGGAGGCTGAGGCAGAAGGTTCGCTTGAGCCCAGGAGTTTGAGGTTGCTGTGAGCTAGGCTGATGCCACAGCACTCTAGCCCGGGCAACAGAGTGAGACTCTGTCTCAAAAATAAATAAATAAATAAAACAACAGGGAAAAAAGGGACAATATTACACTGAGGGAAAAAATTTAAGGGATTAAATTAAGAGAAGCAGCTTATTGTTTTTATTTTCTAAATACTAGAAAAGTTGTAAAAGCATATTTCATTTTGGTTTACCTGAGAGTTAGCAATACTTCATCCTTTTTTATTTGCTTTAACAAACAAAAATTATATGTGCCTATAATGTACATGTTTTCATATTTGTACACACTGTGAAATGACTAAGTCAAGCTAATTAGTGTATGCATTACCTCACATGCTTATCATTTTTTTGTGATGAAAACACTTAAAATCTACTCTTAGCAATTTTCTAGTATACAATACATTGTTAACTAGAGACACCATGTTTTACAAAGAACTTGTTCTTTGAGTCTAACTGAAATTTGATATCCTTTAACCAACATCTCCCCAACTCCTTCTGCCTAGTTCCTTCTAACCACAAGTCTAGTCTCTCCTTCCATAACTTTTTAAGATTCCACGTAAAAGGGAGATCAGGTAGTATTAATACTTGTCTTTCTGTGCCTGACTTATTTCCCTTAACATTGTCCTCTAAGTTCATCCCTACTGTTGCAAATGACAGGATTTTGTTCTTTTTAAAGGCTGAATAATATCCCATTATGTATATATACCACATTTTCTTTATCCATTCATCATTCATAGACACTTAGGTTGATTCCGTATTTGGCTATTATGAATAATCCTGGAATGAACATGAGAGTGCAGATATCTCCTTGACATACTAGTTTCATTTCCTTTGGATATATTCCTAGAAGTGGGATTTCTGGATCATATGGTAGTTCTAGTTTTAATTTTTTGAGGAAGCCTCACACTGATTGTCATCATGGCTGTACTAATTTACATTTCCACCAACAGTATAGAAGGGTTCCCATTTTCCACATCCTCACCAACATTTTTTATGTTTTGTCTTTTTGATAATAGATATTCTAACAAGTATGAGGTGATATCTCATGGTGGTTTTAACTTGCATTTCACTGAGGACTAGTGATATTGAGCATTTCTTCATGTACCTGTTAGCTGTTTGTATGTGTTATTTTGAGAAATCTTTATTCAGATCCTTTCCCCATTTTTATTTTTTTTATTTTTATTTTATTTTATTTTTCTGAGACAGAGTCTCACTCTGTCGCTTGGGCTAGAGTGCCGTGGCATCAGCCTAGCTCACAGCAACCTCAAACTCCTGGGCTCAAGCAATTCTTCTGCCTCAGCCTCCCGAGTAGCTGGGACTACAGGCATGCACCACCATGCCCGGCTGATTTTTTACATATATTTTTAGTTGGCCAATTACTTTCTTTCTATTTTTTAGTAGAGACGGGGTCTCACTCTTGCTCAGGCTGGTTTCGAACTCCTGACCTTGGGCTATCCACCCGCCTCGGCCTCCCGAAGTGCTAGGATTACAGGCGTGAGCCACCGCGCCTGGCCTCCTTTCCCCATTTTTAACCAGGTTATTTGGTTTTTTGCTACTGAGTTGTTTTAGTTTCTTATATATTTTGGATATTAATACCTTATCAAATGTATAGTTTGCAAATATTTTCTTCCATTCAGTAGGTTGTCTCTTCACTCTGTCAAGTGTTTGCTGTGCAAAGCTTTTTAGTTTGACACAGTCCCACTTGTTCATTTTTGCTTTCGTTGTATATACCTTTGGTGTCATATCCAACAAATTGTTGCCCAGATCAATACCATGGAGCTTTTCTCCTGTGTTCTCTCTAATAGTTATACAATTTCAAGTCTTACATTTAAGTTTTTAGTCCATTTGAGCTGATATTTTGTATATGGTATGAGATAAGGGTGTAATTTCAGTTTTCTGCATGGGGATATCTAGTTTTCCAGTACTGTTTATTGAAGAGCCTATCCATTGTGTATCCTTGGCATCACTGTCACAATCAATTGGCTGTAAATGCATGTATTTATTTCTGACCTCTCCATTCTGAATAGACTAGTAACAGGTAAAGAGATTGAACAAGTAACAAAAAGTCTCCCATCAAAGAAAAGCCCAGGACCTGATGGCTTCACTTCTGAATTCTGCCAAACATTAAAGAACTGATACAAATCTTTCTCAAATTCTTCCAAAAATTCACAATAAGGGAATATTTCCAAAATCATTTTAAGAGACTATCATTACCCTGATTACCAAAGCCAGAGAAGGACACTACAAGAAAAGAAAATGGTAGGCCAATATCTCTGATAAACAGATGTAAAAATCCTCAACAAAATATTAGCAAACTGAATTCAGCAGCACATTAAAATAATCATCTGCTGGGTGTGGTGACTCTTGCCTATAATCCCAGCAATTTGGGAAGCCAAGAAAGAAGGATCACTTGAGGCTAGGAGTTCGAGACCAGCCTGGACAACATAGCAACACCCTCATCTTTATATATATATTAAAAAAATCATCCACCATAACCAGGAGGAACTTATCTCTGGGATGCAAAGATGATTCAACATATGCAAATCAATAAATATGATACATTACATTATCACATTAACAGAATGATGCACAAATCCACATGATCATCTCATTAGATGCAGAAAAAGCATTTGGCAAAATTCAACATCCTTTCATGATAAAAACTCCCAACAAAATAGGTATAGAAGGCACATACCTCAAGACAAAAAGGCCATGGATGGTAAGACCATTGCTAACATCATAGAGTAATCCCCTCTTACCTGCATTCCAATACCCCCAATGGATGCTGTAAAGCACGGATGGTACTGAACCCTATGTATACTATGTATTTCCTATATATGTATACCTATGATAAAGTTTAAT
>CAUYRT010093937.1:0-12002 GCA_963574885.1 Lepilemur ruficaudatus
AGGGCAAGTTAGCACGCTGTGTTGAGCAATACAGTATCAAGGACGGAAAGATGGTTTGGTAACAGCTTAGTGAAACCGAAGTAGCTGGAAGCACAGTTCTTATAATGGGTCACACTCCTGGAATGTAGGGCCCTCAGTCCACCCCCCGGATCATGATTTTTAAGGGGACAAGATTCTCGGAAGTTCCCTTCTGAATTGCCACAAACATTTTACATGACCTTTCTCTATTAACATCATTTTAACATTTCACTAAGGATTATAAATTTTTAAGGAAGTTCAAACCAAAGTTCAGAGCTCTACTAGCAATTCTTTTTAATATTGGCTTTCGTGGCTATGTTTGGTACCCTGAAGAATTGATTGATTTAAAATACCCGAGTTTTAAAAGTAAAACAGCAGGGTGACTGACATTTCCAGGCTGGTATTTTGCAGTTCTCACCACCCATTGTATTTTTAAAATTTTTTCTTTGTTGTGACTATCCGGTAGTATAGAATTTTGTGTTTTGTTTAAAAGAGGAGAAATTGAATGTGTTCAGGATGCCTGTCTGCCTCGAATTTCATAATCTCACAGACTGATTGGGAAGGCGAGGAGAATAATTAGGGATATGCAGAATGTTTGAAATGCTGTTAAGTAAAAATAACAATATGACTGTAAGTTGTAGCTTTAAGTTTTTTCCTTCTTTTCAATGATTCACCTGGTAGTGTTTTTAAAGTGTTTCATTACTTGCTGACAAAAGAATCACTATCCAAGATGAAAAAACCAGGAACTTCAACAACAGTAGCTCCTTTATTTCCATTTCCAGTTCTGTTGGTGATTACACTGTTCACTTTTTTACTCCAGTTAAGTCATTTCACCTCTGCGTGTGTGTTTTTGTTTTTTTGTTTTTTTTTTTTTGCCATGGGACAAGATCTGTGATATCTGATATTAACAGGTGTCCTGGAAATAATCTATTTCAAAAATAAAACACTAAATATAGCACACAAGCTCAAGGCTTTTGAATGTTATTATGGTTTTTTAAAAAAAATCAATCTAATGAATACCTTACATTGAAACCACTTATTGTTAGGAAACCGGGGCAAATGATACATACATATATCCTCTAGCTGTGTCATCATGGCTTAATTCTCTCCTCACTCAGATCTCATATTAGCATTTTTACCATATGGCTGAAAGGGTAGAAAATGTATGCACAGAGGAACAGAGTCAGTAACATTTTTTACCATCTGGTAAATACATGTGTAAGTAGCAGGAGTATTAGTATTTATTTAGTTGTATGGATGCAACCTTTAACCTGAAATAACCATTAATACAGCAAAGTAGTAGATTTATATTTCTCAAATAATTTCAATCTAACTTATTGAACATTTTCACAGTCTATTAGTGTTCTTAAAATGACTCCTAATTGTATATTTATTATGTTTATTAATTTAGTAGGCTCCTTACAGTGCCAAATTTAAAACATCTTTCATAAGAGGCCACATGATTGTATCCAGCACATGGGCATGAGTGCTGAAGTTCTGCTCTGCCACTAATAACCACTGTGTGGCCTGTGATAAATTACCTGGCCTCTCTGAGCCTCAAATTCTTCACATGTAAAGAGTAAATAACATATTGTCAGACAGTATCCCTCAAGGGGTGGGCCATGGAGGACCATGGATTAATGCATCAGAATTACATGGGGAGCTTGTTCAAAATACAAGTACCTGGGGCCCACCCTCAGCATGATTCTGATTCAGTATGTCTGGAAACAGTCTGTAAACCAGCATTTTTATTCACTGTCCCAAGTGATTCTGAAATATACTGAAGCACTGCTGTAAAGACTAGATGATTATAGAGCACTTAGCTACCCTGAAAAATATGTAGCTAGCTAATTTTAATAAATACACTTTTATAAAGAAATTTAATACTCCTCAGTATTTGTGCTTAAAATATTCTAACTTCATAGAAAATAGGAGGTCAACTTGCATTAAGTAATACTACTGATTCATTAAATATACCTCACAAGTCTCCTTTTTGTTTAATTAGATCCTTTATGTTTTTTTCTTTTGTGCAGGAAATAGCAAAATGTTTGTGGACTAGATCTGAATCAGGAGCCCAGATGAATTTAAAGAAACTAGCATGGGAGTCTTAGTTTTTCAAGATCCATACACACCAAAGCTTTAGTCACCACCAACTCCAGGGTCCAGGTTGTCTCTGGTTTTGTGAAGACTGAGCAAAACTCTGATGATGGAAAACCCAAGGACTTAATTACTTGCTTCAGTGTCATCTAAAGTCAACTGAAAAGTGAACCAGACAGCAATCACAGCTATGGAAAGAAATTCAAGTTTGTGGAAGAACCTAGTAGACGAACACCCTGTCTGCATAACCTGGAAGCAAGAGGCGGAAGGAGCCATTTATCATCTTGCCAGTATTTTATTTGTAGTAGGTTTCATGGGTGGCAGTGGATTCTTCGGGCTCCTTTACGTCTTCAGTTTGCTGGGGTTGGGTTTTCTCTGTTCTGCTGTCTGGGCTTGGGTAGATGTCTGTGCAGCTGACATATTTTCCTGGAATTTTGTACTGTTTGTCATCTGCTTCATGCAATTTGTTCATATTGCATACCAAGTTCGCAGCGTAACCTTTGCCCGAGAATTCCAGGTGTTGTACAGCTCCCTTTTCCAGCCCCTGGGGATCTCTTTGCCCGTCTTCAGAACGATTGCTTTGAGCTCTGAAGTGGTTACTTTGGAAAAGGAACATTGTTATGCCATGCAGGGGAAAACCTCCATTGATAAACTCTCCCTGCTTGTTTCAGGAAGGTTTGTACCCTTGGTGTTTGCATGTCTTTGCTCTATATTAGCTATTTGTTTGTATTTCTTTCCACGATATTTTCCCATCTCAGCATAGCATAGTCCTGGGTGGTATTTAGCACCCTGAGGCTTGAGAAAGTCTTTGATACATGAGTCATAGACATAGGCATTTAGACTACACAGTATTATTTACTCAAAGCAGGAAATAATCTAGAGCCATTAACATTTCATCTTAGAAATCAAATGACATGACTCTTAAAGTATGAATTTGTTTATCTGGATATGATATTTGTTTCCTAGCTAATCACTCAAAGTGAAGAAGAGGATGATGCCAGCTTGAATTAATAGAAATACTTACGTTGGCATGCAAAGTATTTTTAAAAGATTCTTTGATATCATTTAAAAGCAATAGAGAACACTTAAGTTTTATAATTACCATTTTTTTTTCAGAATATTCTAGCAATTGCCCACTTGCTAGAAGCAGGGAGAGGCTACCTCAAGAATATATTATAGAAATCTAAACTTTGAAAAGAAAGTTTGGGGAGAAAACAAGAATGGGATTACTCATGTTTTTAAAAAGATTAAATTTTAGTTTACAGAGATAATTACAGCTTACTGTTTGCCTACTTAATATAAAATCTGAGTATACTTGAACTTTTTATTAAAGTATAATATATATACATAAATGGACCTATATCATAAATGTACAACTTGAATTTTCTGATGAATTTCACTCTAATATTTTAGAATCCTGTGTGAGGAACATCAGTACATGAATCTTATAGGATATTATGTCACTATTATATGAATTTAATATTTTGTCTTTCAAAATTCTAAAGAACAAAAAAAAAGTCATCAAATATCTGAAATATATTTCCCCTGCCCCCTGCCCAATTATGTATTCTCTTTATCCTTCTCTCATAAATGATGTTTTTGTGTTTTGGTAGGATCAGAGTGACAGTTGATGGAGAATTTCTGCATTACATTTTCCCCTTTCAGTTCCTGGATTCTCCTGAGTGGGATTCACTGAGACCCACAGAGGAAGGCATTTTTCAGGTAAAGGATAACCAGACTACACAAGTAACGCTCCTTCTTCCAAACAGACTATGTTTGCTTAAAAACAAGCAAATAAACAGAACAAGAATCGTTTATATTGAACTTTGGCATGTACGTTGACAGCACACCTGAGTTCCCAATTTTGTTTGACTCTTGTTAATTAATGCCACTTTACAGGTCTAGCAACAAGAAGACCAGGTATATTAATATATGACAGCAAGGAGTACATGATAAATATTCTTAAACTTTACTTTGCATAACTGCATATTTGGGAATTAAAATATAATTAATTGAGATCTGACTAAACACTACTAATGTGACAGTTTAGAAAAGATCAAGACCAAAAAACTATACTTATTAAAAAATAAATAATTTTTAAAATTTAAAACGATGGATTTTAGTTGCTCTCCAGCAACAGAATGCTAAACTTATTGTCACTATTCTGCTGCCCATCTGGTAGTTTTAAGAGATAATCATTTCAGTAGGTTTCATTTATTGTGCTATACTATTTTCCTATGAATTATACATATGACCTACATGTGTATGCAAATAAAAACTCATAGATATGCAAAATAGGTATATAAATTCTATTTGTACTATAGAAACTGTGTTAGGGTTAAATGTCTATAGCCTTCAGAGTTGACTTGGAAATACTTCTCTAACATTAGCCAAATTTATTTTATTATTTTTAATATCAAGTAGCTCTCCCCTCAATAAAATGCAAAATATAGCCACCCAAACTCAGAAAAACAGATAAATTGGAGATGGGCACAGTATTGCAATCATTCATATTATAAATTATATGCATAGCAATAAATTTTGTAGTTTCTTTTTCTATTTTGACAGCATATTGTGGGTCAGTGGGCTAGTACAAACTAAAAAGGACAGCAAGGGAAATTAATTTAAAATCTGTGGTAGAGAACAATGTGGCAGAACTTTTCTTCCTTTCTGATTTTGTTTCTATATGGTCTTATGTTTTTTAGGTAACCCTCACAGCAGAAACTGACTGTCGATATGTGTCTTGGAGGAGAAAAAAATTATATTTGCTCTTTGCTCAGCATCGTTACATCTCCCGCCTGTTTTCAGTTTTAATTGGCAGTGACATTGCAGATAAACTCTATGCCTTGAATGACAGAGTATATATAGGAAAAAGATATCACTATGATATTCGGTTACCCAACTTCTATCAACTGTCAAGTCCAGAAATACGCAGATCACCCCTGACAGAACATTTTCGGAATACCAGACGATATTGTGATAAATGACATCAAAGTGTGAAGTTTCATAACGTAAAAAAAGAGAAAAAAAAAGACTGTCTTCATCATTTCCCAAATTAAATAGCAAATTACAGAAAATTGAGCTCACCGGTATTTTTATAAATCAAGTTCAGAGGCGAGATGCCACTGCCAGCTGTTTTATTCATCTCAACTTCTGCATTGTGAATAAATTTTACAAATTTTTCTTGTATTTTTTATTATTATAATTGGGGGAGAGGGATGAACAATTACGGGAAGTTTGTACTTTTCTGCGTCAGAACTGGATGAATGAAATTTCGCATTCTCAAATATTTTCTCGGATTTACTCAATGCGAACTGTCCTGCCCTACTGACTTAGGTTTTGCTTCTCAAGAAGCAGCCAGCAAGTATTCTCAGTGCGAGAGTGGGTTGCTACAGTCCACATAGACATTTCCAGAATTCACTTTTTTGCTATGACCTCTGATAAAGCAAGATGTATTATTATGGTGGGCAGCAATTATTTATTTTAATTGTGAAGTTATTTGATATGACTAAAAAGTAGAATAAATGCAAGACAATAATATGCCAATCTCGAAGACTATTTTATTGCCATTAATATAAATAATTCCTAAGCTTGACCTTTACAATAACACTTAAAAAGAGGTATTTCATGGAAAACAAAGCTGCCTAATTATTACTGAATAAAAAGAATACCTGTGAACAAGTAGTAAAAATGTTGCAGAACATTTCCATTTCACATGTTCAGCTAAAGGGGCAAGGTTCAGTGGTCTGACTGGACAGTGAGGGACTCATGGCGAATGCTCACCCCGCCACACAGACACAGGAGCCTGCCTTACAGCCATTCCTTCAGCTTTGTGACAAGCTTTAGAGGGAGACAGATCCGTAGTCGCAGATCTGATTGCTGTCTTTGGAAAACCGGTTTTCATCTGCAGGCCATGTTCTTCAGTAGGAAGATTTATTACCATACATTTAACCAATGTGTACTGAGCACCTTCTATGGCACCAGGTGCTGACCCGGGCACTAGGGATGCATCAAATCCTAGGTGGAGACTCCATCCCTTATGGAGCTTACATTCTGGGAGTGAGGGAGACAGTAAAATAAATCAGAAACACCTATAGTTAGAAAGCGATACTGCCATGGAGAAAGAGAAGGTGGATAGAAAAATTGCAATTTTAATAGGGTGGTCAAGGAAGGCCTAAGCAAGACGGTAATGTCTGAACAAAGAACTACAAGAGGCAAGGGAGCAATCCATGCAGATACCTGGGGAAGAGCAATCTGGACAGAAAAGATAGCACATGAGCAGCCCCTTTGGCAAGAGCATGACTGGCCTGTTGCAGGAGCAGCCAGAAGACCAGTGTGGCTGAAGCAGAATGAATACTGATGAAAGACAAAGAGGGAACTGTGGGCAGACTGGGTGGGGCCTAGTAAGTCATGGTAAGAACTCTGACTTTTAGTCTGAAAGTGACCAGAAGCCATTGTGGGGTTTGAAGTAGAAGAGGGACATGATCTGCTCTCTGTTTTAATAGGATCACCATGGCTAGTCTGCTGAGAACAGACTAGGGGCTGGAAGGACAAGAGTGGACCTGGAAAGGAAGATCAGGATTAAGAGTGAGATGCTTGCCAGGCGCGGTGGCTCACGCCTGTAATCCTAGCACTCTGGGAGGCTGAGGCGGGTTGATCGCTCAAGGTCAGGAGTTTGAAACCAGCCTGAGCAAGAGCGAGACCCCGTTTCTACTAAAAATAGAAAGAAATTAATTGGCCAACTAAAAATACATAGAAAAAATTAGCCGGGCATGGTGGCACATGCCTGTAGTCCCAGCTACTTGGGAGGCTGCGGCAGAAGGATTGCTTAAGCCCAGGAGTTTGAGGTTGCTGTGAGCTAGGCTGATGCCATGGTACTCACTCTAGCCCGGGCAACAGAGCGAGACTTTGTCTCAAAAAAAAAAAAAAAAAAGAGTGAGATGCTTACTAGATATTGAGTCAGATATATGAGTCTGGAGTTCAAGAGAAAGGTCTGGGCAGGAGAGATAGATTTGGGAGTATTTGGCATATAGATGGGTATTTAAAGCCATAAGCCTAGATGGCCAAGGGAATGGATGTAGATTCCTAAGAAAAATATCCTGAGGACTCGTCTTGGGGCACTCCATTGTTAAAGGGACCGGCAGGTGGGGCAGGGTCAGCAAAGGACCTGAGAAGGTGAGGCCAGTGAGGCAGGAAGAAAATCAGGAGAGTGTAGAGTCCTGGAAGCCAAGCAAAGAAAATGTTTCAAAGAGAAGAGAGTGATTAAGCTGAGAAGTCTGAGAATAAACCATTGGGCTGAGCAATGTGGAAGTCACGAACAGGAGCAGTTTTGGTGATGTGATTAGGGACGAAAACTTGACTGAAGCAGATTGAAGGGGAATGGGGGGCAAGAAGTTGGAACAGCAAGGAGAGGTAAGTTTTTCAGGGAGTTTGATGTGAAGGGAAATAGAAATGAACAGTAGCCTGAGCAGGAAGTCGGGTCAAGAGAGAGGTGGTTGTTATTAAGATAAGATGGCACATTTGCATGCAGATGGAAATGATCCAGAAGCAAGGAGTGAATTGCTGGAGTGATGACCTTGAGCAGGTGAGTAATGATGGGATCCAATGGCCCCAAACAGAAATGTGGACAATCCATCACTAGTAAGGGCAGAAGACAGTATATTGGAGAGTAGTTGCTGGCAAGTGGGAGATGTGGTGAGAGCTCATGAAAGTTCTCTAGGATAACTTCTATTTTCTCAATGACCTAGGAAGCAAAGTCAGCAAGGAGGAGAGGGAAGTGTTGCGGTTATGTAAAGTACATTACTTTTTGTGTGTAAGAGCATCTGCCATAAGTGAGACAACGTGGCAAGGTCTGAATCAGTCTGGATGAGCTACTGAGCTATTCAAGTTCAACATGAACTAAAAGAATAGTTGGGATGGTTTCTTCTGTCTCTGGCCACACATGGCCATCACAGGCAGCTCTTCAAAGCAAACATAGTGGCAGCTATCTGACAGGTGCAACCCAAGGCTTCAGGAAGCACCCACTGGCTTGTCACTGGGCTTCACAATGCCTCTGGGAGAAATTCATTTCCTTGAGGCTTTAAGACTTTGTGGTATTTGTTAAGTATTTAAATGCAGAGCATCCCAGGTAGAAATCACACCTTAAGTTAGTACCAGGTAATAATTTTAATACGTGTTAATTATCAAATAGCTTTCTAGACATGAAAGTCACCTGAGAACAAAGCCACACAGAAATGGGATGTAGGTTTTTGGCTCAAATCATGTGGCAAAGGGAGAATGAGAAGATATTACACATAAGTTTTTCAGAAATTGAGCTATTTTTAGGATAGGGAGGAAGGAATACAAATGTAATGGGATAAAGGGATGCTTTCAAACCTCAACTTTTGTGTAGGGCTGGCACCATCCCTTGGTATTCACAGGTATGCTATTATCCAACACCTTGGTTTGCACTGAGGTTTTCTCACTTTATGAAAAAAAAAAAAACCTACAGTGACCTCTATGTAACTACACTGTACATCTGGTTTGAAACATATAGCTGGCACATTTTATTATCACATAATATGCTAATCATCCAGATGGAAAGTAGAAATGACAAATACCCTAGAAAAGTACCCCTCTATCATAGTGCACTAAAATTTATATTTTCCTGGATAGAGCTGGAACCCATTCTACTAAGTGAAGTATCCCAAGAATGGATAGACAGGCACCACATGTACTCACCAGCAAATTGGTTTCACTGATCAACACATAAGTGGACATATAGGAACAACATTTATCGGGTGTGGGGCAGATGGGAGGAGGGAGGAGGGGATGGGAATATACATACATAATGAGTGTGATGTGCACTGTCTGGGGGATGGTCATGCTTGAAGCTCTGACTCGAGGGGGGAGGGGGAGCAAGGGCAATATACTTAACCTTAACATTTGTACTCCCATAATATGCTGAAATAAAAAAAAATTGGGCTCATTTTAGTCTTAGCCTTATTGTTTATACTCCTAAATTCCTTTGGTTCTTTTATCATTGATAAGAGTGCGATAAGATAAGGAACAGCCTTTGTTCTTGTGTTAAAAATGCTTTATGGCTTTGTATAAAAGATCTGTATATTCATAAATAAATGGGACTCCTTGTTCAAAGAGTATTAAACATTTCAAGATGGAGACAGTGAGCATTAAACCAAGTGCGGGGCTCTTGCAACCCTGAGGCCTTTTGTGACCATCCAGGTGGCATGCCCAGGAAGCTGGCCTTAGGCAAGAATTGTTCCTATGGTTTTAAGGAATTGGGGTGATTACCTTGTGATTTTCTGTCCTAAATTTCGTGGTCAGGAGAGACATTGAGAAGTAGTATGAGGGGGAAAGGGAGTGGTTTTGGTGCAAAATGAGCCCCAAAACACCCTGACCCCAGTCACCAAGGCTAGTTCCCCAAGGCTGCAGGCCGCCCTTGAATAGCCTTTACTTCACCTGGATATTTGGCCCCTTCAGGCTATTTCTTTGAACCTGTGCAAATATAAGGAGGGACCAGCCTGATTTGCCTTGGACTCTGCACCCCTAGGAACTCATAGTCCTTAGATTAATCTACCATAAAGAACAGCATGGTGCTCTCTGAGCACTCAAGGATTGAATAATTTTTCTCTCCTTTTCAACAGAGGAGCAAAAGGGAATTCATTTGCTCTCTGCTCATCTGGATAAGCTCTAGATGTCACATGGTTACGTTGTCCAGACCCAGAAGGACAGAATTGATTTGACAGAGCAGTTACAAAATGAAATCCCCTAAGCTGACAAGAGCCATAAGAAACACAAACTAGACAGACAGTACATATTATTATAAAATAATACATTTACAATATTATGCACAAAAGATGCCTGGTTTGACACAGGGCATAAAACACACATGTGGCATTGGATGGTACTTTCTAATTGGGTTCCATGTTCCCCTACATTGCACATTGTTAAAGAAATTAACCATCAGAAATGATGTTCCCAAATTAATATTTTTTAGTAAAAGTTTTTATACAAATTAAAGAGATCGATGGGATCAATTAATTCCACTATTTTCTTCATTCTACTAAAATTTAACACATGAATATCAATAAAAAATACAAATAAATATAAATATTATACAGACCTATTACAATAAAATGCAGGTTTAATTTGATAGACTGAAAATCTAACAGTTATGAAGATGTGGCAACACTGGAACATTAGTTACTTTAGCTCTTAGTCATCTCATCCCAAGTACTACCATCATTATTAGCATCACTAATGCTGAATTGTACATTTGCATATAATATCAGCATGGTTTGAACATAACTTGAAATTTTATTATTATGCTAAATTTGACTAGTTTTAAAACCTGCTAGCTATTAAAGATTGACAGGGAAATTTAAAACATTTTTTTTCCCTAAGAACTGATAATTTGTGTCTTGAACTATAATTTTCACTTTTACTCTTTTATTTCAATTCACATTATGGTGATCTTAAGAAGTGTAACTTTATTTTATTTATAAGATTCAAAAACATTTGTTTTTATATAATTTTAGCTCCACTTGATATTAATATAATATCACATGTTTTGGGTCATCAAAATTGAGATTACTACTCTTACTAAATGTAAAATTATCTCCCAAATTATATAATTACAAAACAATATCTTACATCTATTTAATACGTCATAGTTTACAAAGCACATGCCTACACCTGACTTCATTTGCTTGTTCCTTGGAAGAATTCCATTTTATGGATAAAGATTAGAGAGACTGAATCACAGTTAATGATGACACTCAACTTAAGCCCGGTTCTTCCAAATCAGTGTCCCTGCATTATTCATTCTGCAGTGACTGTGTTCCTGACTGTGTTCCTGACTTTGGAGAGTACTAAAATGTTCTCAATCTGAATTGAAGTAAAATTCAATGTCAAAACACTAGTTACACATCTTATGAGTGTGTTAGTGACAGTCTGAGGTGCATTATCCAAACATGAGCCTTCCTTCTTTTGAATCACCAGCTAGCTTGAGCTCAAATGTGGTTTACAAGTAAAATGTACAATTACGTATAACTCTATGAAAATGGCTATAGATCTATATAATGAAAGAGCAAGGCCAAGTTTTTTTGGATACAGTTTAAGTAAGTTCTTTAAATTTTGGATCTGTCCAATTTCATTCCAGATATTAATATTTCCACAGCTCATTTGAAATCTCTCTAGATATCTCAAGAGGAGTTGTCATCCTTTCAGCCCATCATACTTTATATGCTGTCTACCCTCCCTTCTTATATTATAGGAAAAGTAATACAGTGCCTTTTATAGAGGTGTTTCTCTTTTTCTTCTCTCAAGTAAAATAAAACTTTATGTACAGGCCGGGCGCGGTGGCTCACCCCTGTAATCCTAGCACTTTGGGAGGCCGAGGAGCCCAGCGTGGTGGCGCATGCCTGTAGTCCCAGCCACTTGGGAGGCTGAGGCAGAAGGATTGCTTGAGAACAGGAGTTTGAGGTTGCTGTGAGCTAAGCTGACGCCACGGCACTCACTCTAGCCCGGGCAACAGAGTAAGACTCTGTCTCAAAAAAAAAAAAAAAGCAGTGTATTATTAAATATCATTTATATCTTGAATCCTGGTTCTTAGTATCAACATTATCACGAAGTGATATTCATGTATGGTACCCTTTACCTAGGAGATACTCAATAATTCGTTGCTATGATTCATTAAGGTACTGGATAAGTAGTCTTAAGAATTCATCTAAATGCTACAACTATCATGACATACTCTGTACATCTCTGCATGGCGTACACTCTGCATATGGCATTCAGACGCATGCATTTAAATAAGTCTATTATTACACTTCTTTTTTTTTTTGAGACAGAGTCTCATTCTGTTGCCCAGGCTAGAGTGCAGTGGC
>CAUYRT010093939.1:0-23022 GCA_963574885.1 Lepilemur ruficaudatus
TCCCAGCTACTTGGGAGGCTGAGGCAGAAGGATTGCTTGAGCCCAGGAGTTTGAGGTTGCTGTGAGCTAAGCTGACGCCACGGCACTCACTCTAGCCCGGGCAACAGAGTGAGACTCTGTCTCAAAAAAAAAAAAAAAGAAAAGAAAAGAAAAAAAGAAATCAAGTCTAAGCCTAGGAAATTTAGACTGATTATTTTTGATTTACAAAACTTATATGTATATATAAATCCAGTAGTTGTATCTGGCTTTTACCTATTTTTGTGTTGAAATTTTCCATCATTTACAGTTTGTCCCAAGCACAAAATCCTGAGCCATGGGATACCAGGGAATGATATAATATGGTAGTAGCACAGTTTGCTTTTGCACTCCTGAACCATTCATTTTACTTCTAGGAATTTGTTGTAAGAATATAATCAACAAGTGCACAAATGTTTGTTCAAAAATGTTATTTGCATTGGAAACATCTAAATAATTTTGACAGATGAATGGATAAAGAAAATGTGATACATACATACAATTGAATACTATTCTGCCTTTAAAAAGAAATTCTGTAATATGCGACAACATGGATGAATCTTGTGACATGCTAAGTGAAGTAAGCCAGTTACAGAAAGACAAATATTGCATGATTCCACTTATATAAGGTATCTAAAATAATCAAAGTCATAGAATCAAGGAGTGGAATGGTGGTTGCCAGGGCTGGAGGGCAGGGGGAAATGGGGAGTTACTAATCAATAGGCATAAAGTTTCAGTTAAGCAAGATGAATAAGATCTAGAGATCTGTTGAACAACATTGCACCTATAGTCAATAATAATGTATTATACACTTAAACATTTAAGAGGGTAGATCTCATGTTAAGTGAGATTAAGTTCTTACCACAATAATTTTTAAAAAGATGTTGTATTTGCAGAATTGTCTGCAAATACAAAAAATGGATATAAATCTTATTATGGGATTATTTAAATAAATTATGCAAAAACCCACATATAGCAATATTATGCAACCCTTAATAATGATGACCTGTTTTATTTGTATTAGTTTGAAAGACATTAATGATAAATTATACAGTGAAAATGTAACCCACAGAAGATTGGTCCATTGAAAATGTGTGTTCATCTAAAAGAAAACCCATTTACAATGGCCTTCTATGGTTTTATGCATTTCTCTACTATCTAAATTTCTTACAATGAGCATACATTTCTTGAGTAAAAAAGCATACCAATGTTCTGAAAAATACAAATGTAATCTTTAAGAACTTCACAAACCATATACCACCAATATATTTGAAATTGTCAGCATTATGATATAACTTAGTCATATTTTATTCAAATTATAAATTTCTATAAGATTATCTAGACATTGTTCTGTATTAAAATTTACATTAATTCTTTTTGCCTCACCTTCCTTTAGGAAGTTCTTTGTATCAATATCAATTTTATATCTTTCTAAACTAGCTTTGCTCTAGAATTTAAATGAGTGTAAATATTATACTCAATTGCTCAGCCAAATACCAAACACTTCAATCCACAGGCTCTGTGCCTTTGGAACAGATGATTATGAAAATTAATGGTTCCATGGAGTTCAGAAACACTAGAGGTGTCAAAAAATAAAGATGGATTACAAAAAGCTCTGGAAAATGTGTGACTAGTAATAGTTCATGATGGCTTTGAAAAAGGATGAGAGTATTTACATGTGCATTATGTTTATGTACATATACACATACCTGCATTTTACATAGCATACATGAGAGTTTGTGTTTATGCTCAAGGTGTATACTTTCACGTAGGTAAACCTGTTATGCATATGCTTTATCTGCACCTCCAAGGCGAGCCACATTTGCCTTCATGTTGTCTTCAGGAAGCCAACATCAACCCTTGTGCAAAGGGATTCAGTCTTCACAGGGCTCCACTCTGGCTGCCTGCCTCGGGAGATGGCCTATTTCTGGCGAAAGTGCAGAACAGAAGGGCAGGGCAGGCCATGGCCCAGGAACAGTCGACGAGGGCGCGTGAGGCACTTCAGCACCACGGACACAGGCAACCCTAATCAAAGTCCTTTCCCGCGGAATAGCCACAGAGATCGCCCCCAGCCCACTCGGCCCAGCGCGTTACTCTCTCGGAGCCCTCAGCTGTCACTCGGATCCGCGCTTTGCGACTCGCTCCCCGCCCAGCCGGGTGAAAGCCTGGACCCAGATGCTCTCAGCACTCTCACCCGCCCGAGTACTAGTGTCCTTCCTGCCAGCTGGCGCAGCCCTTCCTCCCTCTCCTCTCCTCCCAAATGAAGCCAAATGGGCGCACGTGGGGTAGAAATTCTACAGCGCCCAGAGGACTGTAAGAAGAGTCGTGTTTTCCTCTCCGGGGCTGAGAGGACCCGCCCTGAGCCTCCGCCGCCCCCTTGCCGAAGCCGAGCCCTTCCTCCCCTAATCCTCGCCCTCGTCTCTCCTTGCGCGAAGATTTCTACAAATCGTTGATTTGCCGCGAAAATCTCAACCCATATAGACTGGCGTTCAAGAGTCATGTACTAAGAGAGTAATGAGAAATACAAATTTCTTGGCCATATTTTAAAAACTAAATAGCATTTTTTAAAAGTTGTTATTTGAAACTGATCCCATGACGCCACAGGAACTCACCCGCCCTTGCCTGAGTGGGCTCCTGGGCGACAGGAAAGCAACAGCCACTGGCTTTTACCATGGACGCTGGGGAAGGGCCCATACCTGCGACGGTGGCAGGATGTGGGAAGCGGGGACCATAGCTGATGCTGACTCTAGCATCTTGGCCTCCCGATTCTCTAGAACTGGGGGCTTCGCGGCCTTTCATGAGTTGTGCCGTGCCCCAGTGAAGGTTTGCAAACGGGTCGAGGCGCTTCTCCCCCAGCCAAGCCTTCACCCAAAAAGAGGGGCTCTGCCCCTTAGGTGTCGTGGCTAAAAACAGGCGGTGGGTTTCGGGGTCCGCTCCCACTCCTTCCCGGTGGGGCGACCGGGCAGGTAGCGTCAAGGTCCCAGTCCGCTGCTGCGGACCGACTCCCGGGGCCCGTTTACCTGCGTGTCGCGGCGAGGAAGGCGCGCCCGGTGCTCCAGCTGGAGCTGCGGTATGCAGCGCGCCTAGTCCAGCCTCCGAGCCAGCTGGAGCGCACGACCTGGAAAACCGTGACCTCGGCTGCAGAGAGGGGCGGGAAGGGAGAGGGGGCCGCCGGCGCGGACACTGCGCCTGCGCTCCCCGCTCCCGCTCCCACCCCGCCCCACCGTGCCGACCCAGCCGGTGTGGGAGTCTAAGACCGCTGGGGGCACCCGGGGTTTGTGCCTGGACCGAGGGACTTTCTCTCTCTGCGCGGTGGGAGGTTCTTAGTCACGGGAAACTGCCTGCCTCAGGCCCCTTTAGCCTACACGTCCTAGGAGGGAGCCGGTGTGAAGCAATCGCCTGTCAGCCTGGGCGACACAGTCCTCTGAAAGGGGGCAGGGAGGCGGTCTTGGTCCATTTCCACCCAACTGCTTGCGTTTAACAGTCGCTAGCTGATTCTTTGATATTTGAAAATGTTCCCGGCATCCGTAAATCGTGGTCTGGAAAGATCTTCGGATATCCCCGAGTCCACCCGACATTTTACTCGTGAGATCTCTTAGGGAAAGGTCTGGACACTGCAGAACTGGTTCCTCTACTTGGGTCTACATACCCCAATACCAGGCCGAATGAATGTAATCTCTTGGAAATAGATCTGGTCATCAAAGCAATGCATTAGATGGGTCAAGGGCACAGGCAGGAAGGGCATGACCCTAGGCCAGGCAAGAAAGGGTGAGGCCTGAACCAAGGTGCTAGCTCTGAGAAAAGATAGGAGGTGTCTGCTGGTTTTTCCTCTGTTCCTTTAAATCCACTCTCCACTGTGCTCCCTGACTCAGGGCTGACCTTTATGGATTACATCAATTGTAATCTGGTTTTCAGTTTGGCAAATCGGAGGCACCTGCAGATTAGAGGGCAGGATGTTATTAGGGACTTTCCCCTCCAGCCCCAGCAAGTCCCCCTGTTAACAGTGGCTATGTTCTTCATCTGAAAGCCATTACTCCAGTCCTCTGACCCTCTTCTCCAGTTTTCTCTGGTTCCTTACCATTAGCTGCCCTTAACCCTTCAGGCCTGGGGCTGGTAATGGCTCTTGGGAGTTTCCTTTAACCACACCTTTTAAAATAGTTCCTTCATTAAACCCTCCTCAACTATCCCATCCTTTTCCTACCTTTCCAGGACACTATAATAGTTTTTAGTCCATTGGGGTTGGCAAGATTCATGAGAAAAAAAAAATATGCAAAAGAAACATGGGGCTTTTAAAAGGAGAGATGTCTCCTAGAGCCATCTTGACAGTTCCCTGGGTTCCAGACAGCTGTCTTGCAAGGTGGTCTCCCTACTGAGTCCCCTAGCCCAAGGATGTCAAATGTTAGGGACAGAAAAGCAAGAGATAATGAAATGATAGAAGCAGAAAAACAAGAAGGAGGGAACAATTAAAGGGAAAAACAGTAAGAAGGAAATAGTTACAGAAAAATAACCAGGGAAAACAGTTATTTCAGTCTTAAAGAAGGACCAACAATCAGAAAATAGAAAAACACCATAAACAGTGACTTTCCCCATCACACATACAGGAGAAAGTAATGTCTGGAACATAACCTTTAAGTTACGTCCATACCTGGAAAAATCCAGAGCCCAAAACCCGTGACATATAGTCATAAGTAATTATAACTGACCTTTTACATCAATATATACTACTAGAATACAAAAGGAAAAACATAGAAAACAGTGTCTTCTTCACTTGGAATTCCCTTTGCAGCCTTAAACTTTCCTTACAATGAATTCTTCACACATACTTGTTGAGCGTCTGTAATCTCTCTCCCTGGCGTGGGCCAAGGCTTGCGATTCCTCCAAGCTAGGAGCCCAAGGACTAGGGAAACACTTCAAAGTCCAGCCATGGACAGGACCATGACACAAAGGCAGTTTGAGTAGACCCAAGAATGAAATTCAAACTGCTTATAACCAATGTGGTCACAAAAGGGGTGGGGATCATCTGAGTACCTAGCATAACAGAATTTTGGATACCTCTTGATGTAGAGAGACAGTCTAGATTTTTATGGAGCAAGTGCTGGTGCCCTGCCAACTGCAGCTGGGCTGCTTTTGAATGAGTCAATATTCTTGGACACTTAAAAGAGTCCTGGGCACAGAGTCTGATAAATGTGCATAAGAAGAAACTGCTGAATGAGGCAATTGTCAAGATTGAAGGCCTCTTGCTGTTCTTGTAGAAAACCCAAAGAATATTCCCAAAGTGGGGAAAAAAGGGGCCATAGAGTGAGTAATAATCATTAAATTGGCCCTAGCACTCCATATCAGCTTGGTCTGAATCCAGGACTTGACCATTTCTTAGGCTTGTAAAAACAAACCAAACTAGTTTGACTAGTTTGATTCCTCCCTCAACCCCTTCAAAAACCAACAAACCAAGGCAACAATATCTTGGCAAAACTTACCCAAAGGGATCCCCAGGCATTGCTGGTAGCTGTTTGCAAACAGAATTAATGTCCAAGTAAACAGATTATGTGTACTGAATACAAATGAGACCAGAACAGAACACTTAGCATGTATTTCCCAACTTTCACCCTTTCTCAGAGAAAGGATCATTTGCTGTTCAGACAGGCATTCATTTTGCTGAACTAGGTAAGGAATAGAGGAACAGAAGAAAAAGGAGCCTCAGAAGGCTAGGGTGACTGACCTACGGAGGTTCAGCTAGATTTTATGTTTCTCTAGAAGGAAGTGGAGTGGATTGGGGGTGAGGAAGAGAGGCAGAAAAGTTTTGAGGATGGGAGTGAGATTTTTTTTAAAAGCCTAGAATGAGCTGATTTTAGGAGAGAAAGTTTCTCGGGATTTTGGAAGCATGAGACTAGGGATTTAGCTTAGCTGCCATTCTGAGTGACCCTGAGCTAGGGAGAGGGAGGAAAGAGGGTTTTTAGACTTTTTGTTGTGTAATAAGTGGAATTATTTTGTGATGTAATACTGAGGGCTTTTCCTTGCAATTGTTAAAAACTCAACCTCAAACTGATTTAAGAAAAGGAATGTATTTGGCTTAATAAATTGAAAAATCCATTGATGGATAACTTCTGATATGGTTGGATTGAGCGGTGCAAACAATGTCATCAGGACCAGGATGTAGTGTCTCCTTTCCTCTCTGTTGACTTCAAAGAGTCTATTCTCACATACTGATTTCTTCCCACCTCCCCACCTTTCCCCAGCATTCAATCGATATTGTTACAGGCCAATCAGGTTCATTGCCTGCTGCTCAAGAAGAAACTAATACATTGAGACAGCAGAGGTTACAGTGGAGAAGGAGTTTAATATTGCAAATGTCATGTGAGGAGGCAGGAGGAAAATGTCCAATCTATCTCTCCAAGAATTTGGGGAAACGGGTTTTTAAAGATAGTTTTGTTTGCAAAGGGCTGGGGAATTGGGTCTGCTGATTGGCTGGGAATGAACTCTTAGGATCAGTAAGCAGACATTGTCTTCTTTTGTGAGTCAGTTCCCAGGCTGCAAGACCAGTGGAGTTGGTTCCTTGGGTCACTGGTCTGTTTGGGTCAGCAGAGTCTGGAAGATATCTCAAATATCAGCCTTAGGTTTCACAAGGGTGATGTTATCTATGGGAGCAATGAAGAAAGCTGAAAATCTTTGTGACCATCAGCTATATGACTCCTGAGTAGTAAGCAACCATAGGAAAGCAAGCTAGAGAACAATGGTTGGTTATGTATATAAATATTTTTTTAAACCATGCCTATACCCTTGTAGAGGTTGGGCACCTACCACAGTTCCCACTTTGTGGCCTTTTATTAATTTTATAAAGGACAGTTTCAATAACACCCTTATAGCTAACCATTCCAGGAGAAACAGAGCATTTATTTCCCAGTAGTGCCAATGAAATCTTCGAATTATGTGTCATTGGCAAATTCTTATTTATATACTCAACCATATACCTTAATCTGAGGACAAAGAATGGTAGAGGTGGGGTGTGGCAACTCATGCCTGTAATCCTAGCACTCTGGGAGGCCGAGGTGGGAGGATCATTTGGGGTCAGGAATTTGAGGCCAGCCTGAGCAAAAGCTAGACCCCATCTCTACTAAAAATAGAAAAAATTAGCCAGGTGTGGTGGTGAACACCTATGGCCCCAACTACTTGGGAGGCTGAGGCAGGAGGGTTGCTGGAGCCCAGGAGTTTGAGGTTGCAGTGAGCTATGATGATGCTACTGCACTCTAGCTGAGACTACAGAGCAAGACTCTGTCTAAAAAACAAACAAACAAAAAACAAAAAGAATGGGGAGAGCTCATTCTCCAAAAGAAAATCAAGGTTCTATTACCAGAATAAACCACAATGTAGTGATGGGTAGGTGAAAAAAAGAAATGCTCATTATAGGTATCTCTCAAAGAACTTCAGTTGAGATTTATATTGCTTTTCAATTTTTTTTTTTAAAAACACCAGACTAGTGTTTCTTTCAAAAATTACATCATGTTGACATGAGCAGCAAAGCAGCTGAAATGTTCCTTTAACTTAAAAAATAGAGTGAAATGTCTTGCTGTTCCTACACAAAGAGAAACCAGAAATCATTTTAGAAATGTATTTTGGTCTGAGTTTTCATATGCTCATATCCTTTATTTAAATAAAAAGGACCCTTTTCTAGTCCCAGCAAACAACTCAGAATCCTCAAAGCCCTAAGTAAGTTACCAGAGCTCCTGGTTACCACTGTGGAGATATTTGTTTCCTCCATCACCACCACCAAATTCGCTCTCACGATCAAATACAAAGCTCAGCACAGTTGACCCTTAAACAACATGGGTTTGAACCATGTGGGTTCACTTATACATGTGGGGTTTTTTTTCCAATAAATATATTGGAAAAGTTTTTGGAGATTTATGACAACTTGAAAAAACTTGCAGATGAACCACATAGCCTATAAATATTGCAAAAATTAAGAAAAAGTTAAGTGTGTCATGAATTCATAAAATATATGTAGGTACTAGTCTCTTTTATCATTTACAACCATAAAATATACACACATCTATTATTAAAAGTTAAAATCCCCATCTCTTCAACAAAAAATAAGAAAGATTACCTGGGTGTCATGGCACAAGCCTGTAGTCCTAGCTACTTGGGAGGCTGAAGTGGGAGGATTGCTTAAGCCCAGGAGTTCAAGGCTGCAGTGAACTAAGATTGTGCCACTGACCTCCACCCTGGGCAACAGAGCCAGATCCTGTCTCAAAAAAAAAAAAAAGTTAAAAGTTATCAAAACTTACACAGCAAACACAGACCATACATGGAAACATTCATAGTCAAGAGTCATAACTGCATAAATTTAACTAGGCCACATACTATACTACTGTAACAATATCGTGGCCACCTCTGATGCTATTGTGGTGAGCTCACGTGTTATGAGTAGCCACTTAAAATGCCATCTCCGTGTAAGTTCTTCTCTCCAGTAAATTTCATATGGCAGTAAAAAGTGATCTCTTGAAGTTCTTGAATAATTTTCATCCTGTTTAGTGCAATACCACAAACCTTGAATAGCACCAGGGGATCCATACGAAGTGTCACTAAGTGACTGTGGAAGTGCTCCCAAGAAGCAGAGAACAGTCACAATATTACAAGAAAAAGTTGAATTGCTTGATACGTACCATAGGTTGAGGTCTGCTGCTATGGTTGCCTGCCATTTCAGACAGACAATTCATCTCGTAAACAGACAATGTAAACTTATGATATTGATAAATATAGTACAGTACTGTAAATGTATTTCCTCTTTATGATTTTCCTAATATTTTTTTCTCTAGGTTACTTTTTTGTAGGAATACGTATATAACATATACAACGTACAAAATGTGTGTTAACCAACTGTTTCTGTTATTGGTAAGGCTCCTGGTCAACAGCAGACTATTAGTAGTTAAGTAGTTTGGGAGAGTCAAAAATTACATGTGGATTCTAACTGTGCGAGGGTCAGTGGCCCTAGCCCCGATGTTGTTCAAGGGTCACCTGTACTAGTAGCACTCTGGGCTAACCAACTAAGAACTGGTTTGTATGCTCACACAGGAAGGCACACACTAACACCTCATTTCAGAAGTGTTCAGATTTTATTAGTCTCAAATACCTGGTGCACGGTCACAAACCGTGAAATAAGGAGGAAACTTGCTGTTACAAAGTTCAATTCAAGCACTTTCCGTAGTCTTTAAATCATGTATAAAAGTGAGGCACCAACAGTAAGCACAGCTGTTTTTTGCCAATCAATTCTTTTTCCATTACCGCTTACTACTCTGTTACTACATTTGCTTGATTCACCACTTACTAGCTCTGTACTAATCATCACTTCTCTGAAAAGAGGATAATATTAATAATAACCTACTAGACAGGCTGTTATGAGGACTAAATGAGTTAATAGATGTAAAGGGTTTAGGACAATGCCAGGCACCTGGAAAGCACTCAATGGATGTAGGCTATTATGATTTCAGGGGCCAAAAAGTAAATCTTTCTAAGGGCTAGATATGTAAAATGAGTGAAAAAGTTTAGGTGGAGACCAAGTCTGAAGACCATACTGTCTTTAAAGAAAGCAGCTGTTAATGCAGCTTCAGAAACCATAAGGAAATGTGAATACAATATTGATAGATCTTTTACTTTTTAAAATAGAGATAGAAATCTTGGATTTTGTGTGAAAACTTATGATTATTAAAAATGCAAATACATCTATGATTTTAAAAAAACACTCAACAAACTAGGAACTGCCCCAACATACTAAAGTCCATATATGAAAAATCCACAGCTAACACTACACTCAATGGTGAAAGACTGATAGCTTTTTCTTAGGAACAAGAGAAGGATGCCCATTTAGCCATTTCTATTCAACATAGTACAGATGACCATCCCTATTCTGAAAATCCACCAAAATACTCCACAGTTGGAAACTTTTTGAACAGCGACATGATGCTCAAAGGAAATGTTCATTGGAGCATTTTGGATTTCAGATTTTTGGACTAGGGATACTGAACTAGTAAGTACAGTGCAAATATTCCAAAATCAAAAAAATCTAAAAATTGAAATACTTCTGATCCCAAGCATTTCAGATAGCAAGTACTCAACCTGTACTATAAGCCCTATGCAGAGCAAATTTGACAAGAAAAAGAAAGTTAAAACCTCCAAATTGGAAAGGAACAAGTAAAATTATCTATGTTTACAGACAATATGATCTTAGATGTATAAAACCCTAAATATTCCACATCCACACACACATACAAAAACTGTTAGCACTAATTAATGAACTCAGAAATGTTGCAGGACACAAAACCAACACACACTTTTTTTTCTACACCACCCAGAGGAGTCCTTACGGCATTGTTCTGGATTCCTGTAGTAACTTAAACAGAAACATTCACAATGTCCGGAGCCCTTGATGTCCTGCAAATGAAGGAGGAGGATGTCCTCGAATTCCTTGCAACAGGAACCCACTTAGGTGGTAACAACCTTGACTTCCAAATGGAACAGCCCATCTACAAAAGTGATGGCATCTACGTCATAAATCTGAAGAGGACCTGGGAGAATCTTCTTTCCGCAGCTCATGCCATTGTTGCCATTGAAAACCCTTCTGATGTCAATGTCATATCCTCCAGGAATACTGACCAGTGAGCTGTGCTGAAGTTTGCTGCTACCACTGGAGCCACTCCTAGTGCTGGCTGCTGCACTCCCGGAACCTTCACTAACCAGATCCAGGCAGCATTCTGGGAGCTGCGTCTTCTGGTGGTTACTGATCCTAGGGCTGACCACCAGCCTCTCACAGAGGTGTCCTATGTTAACCTGCCCACAATTGCTCTGTGCAATACAGATTCTCCTCTGCATTATGTGGACATTGCCATCCCATGCAACAACTAGGGAGCTCACTCAGTGGGTCTGATGTGGTGGATGCTGGCCCAGGAAGTTCTCTGCAGAAATGGAACCATCTCCCATAAACACCCATGGGAGGTCATGCCTGATCTCTACTTCTACAGAGGTCCTGAAGATATTGAAAAGGAAGAGCAAGCTGACGCTGAGAAAGCTGTGTGACCAAGGAGGAATTTCAGGGAGAATAGACTGCTCCAGCTCTTGAGTTTGCTGCTGCTCAACCTGAGGTTACAGACTGATCTGAAGGTTTACAGGTGCCCTCTGTGCCTCTTCAGCATTTCTGCACTGATGACTGGAGCACTCAGCCTGCCATGAAAGACTGGTCTGCAGCTCCCACTGCTCAGGCCACTGAATGGGTAGGAACAACCACTGAGTAGTCTTAAGCTGTTCTTCCACAAACTCTTAAACAAGACAGAATAAGGTTGACAGAAAATAAACATCAGTTTCTAAAACAAAGCCAAAACCAACACACAAAAAATCAGTTGCATTTCTGTACACTAACAATGAACAATCCAAAAAGGAAATTAAAAAAACAATTCCATTTATAATACCATCTGATCTCCACCTATCCCAAATCTGAAATGACCTGGATCAGTGAAATACAGGATTTGATCTATAACAATGCGGTGCAGAGAAATGTAAATTGGATGCAATGTACAACTGCCTGCCTTTCATAAAATTTATAATTCCTGGGATCACAAGTGGTGTTGAGCAGTTGAAAAACATGGAGAATCCTCAATTAATGAAAACATACCTACCTGTTCAACTTCTCCCCTCTTCATTTTGAAACAATGACTGCAATATAATCTACATGGCAGAGAATGCCAAAGTTGTGTCTGTGTCTTATTATTATTTCCATCAGATGACAAAAATACATCCAGAGCCTGGAACCTGGGAGGCGTTCCTGGATAAATTCATGATTGGAAAGTTGTGTCTGTTTGGGTTCCTGGTATGACCACGTGAAGGGCTGGTGGGAGAAGAAAGATTGTCTTATCCTTTACTTATTTTATGAAGACATGAAAGAGGACCCAAAGTGTGGAATTCAGAAGCTGTTAAAGTTTCTAGAGAAAGACATGCCAGAAGAAATTGTAAGTAAAATATTCTATCACAGCTCCTTTGATGTGATGAAGCAGAACCTTAGTGCAAATGATGAGATGGACTATTCTGTGTCTCCTTTCATGAGCAAGGGTATTTAAAGGAGACAGGAGGAATCAGTTCACTCTAGCCCAGTACGAGAGACTTGAAGATTATATTAATAAAAAGAAAATGAAAGGGTCTACACTGCAGTTTCAATCAGAAATCTAAGAAATACCTGCTCTTTCTCCAACTCCTTTAGCTAGTGCCTAAATCATAAGAAAATAATCCCTCAAACATTTAGTGAGAGAAAATTCTGTACTGATGTTTCCTTATTTACTTAGATTAGTAGTTTGTAATAGAATAATTAAAAAATTTCAAAGTATACATAGGAAAAACCTATACTGTATTTAATTTGCTGTTTCTGAGTTATTTCACTGAAGATAATGGCCTCCAATTCCAGCCATGTTGCTGCAAAAGACATGATTTCATTCTCTTTTATGACTGAATGGTATTCTGTGTGTGGGGGGAGAGTGTGTGTACCCCACATTTTCTTTATCCATTCATTGGTTGATGAACATTTATTTTGATTCCGTATCTTTGCTACTGTGAACAGTGCTACAATAAACATGCAAATGCAGGTATCCCTTTGATATACTGATTTATTTTTCTTTGGGTAGAGATTCTACCCAATTCTACCCAGTAGTAGAATTGTTGGATGGAATTGTAGTTCTATTTTTAGTTTTTTGAGATAGCTTTATACTGTTTTCCATAATGGCTGTATTGGTTTACTTTGCCACCAACAGCGAATAAGAGTTCTCTTTTCTCTGTGTCCTCACCAACATCTATCTGTTATTTTTTGCCTTTTTAATAATAGCTATTCTGACTGGTATAGATGATACCTCATTGTGATTTTAATTTATATTTCTCTAATGATTACTGATGTTGAACATTTGTTCATATATCTGTTGGCCATTTGAATGTATTGCTTTGAGAAATGTCTGTTTATGTCCTTTACCTTCTTTTTAATGGAATTATTTCTTTTTCTTCCTGTTGAGTTGCTTGGGTTCCTTATATATTCAGTATATTAGTTCCCTATTAGATGAATAGTTTGCAAATCTGTTCTCCCATTTAACAGGTTTTCTCTTCATTCTGTTGATTATTTCTTTCACTGTGCAGTTTTTTAATTTAATTAAGTCCTATTTGTCTTTTTTTCCCCTGCACTCACGATTTAATTGAATTCATTCACGATTTAATTGAACAAGACCCCCCCCCTTTTTTTTGAAACAGAGTCTAACTCTCTTGCCTGGGCTAGAGTGCTGTGACATCATCCTAGCTGACAGCAACCTCAAACTCCTGGGCTCAAGTGATTCTCCTGTCTCAGCCTCCTGGGTAGCTGGGACTACAGGCACATGCCACCATGCCCAGCTAATTTTTCTATTTTTAGTAGAGATGGAGTCTTGCTCTTGCTCAGGCAGGTCTCGAACTCCTGAGCTCAAGCAATCCTCCCACCTCGGCCTCCCAGAGTGCTAGGATTATAGGTGTGAGCCACTGCACCCAGCCCTTTTTTTGGTTTTGCTACCTGTGCTTTTGAGGTCTTGATCATAAATTCTTTGTCTAGACCAATATCCAGGAGAGTTTTCCCTAGGTTTTCTTCTAGTATTTTCACAGTTCCAGGTCTTATCTTTAAGTCGTTAATCCATTTTGAGTTGATTTTTGTATATGGTGAGAGATAGAGTCCAGTGTCATTCTTCTGCACGTGGTTATCCAATTTTCCCAGAACCATTTATTGAATAGGGTGTCCTTTCTACAATGTAAGTTCTTGTTGGCTTTGACAAAGATCAGTTGGCTGTAAATTTGTGGCTTTATTTCTGGATTCTCTAGTCTATTCCATTTGTCTATATGTCTTTTTATACCAATATCATGCTGTTTGGGTTACTGTAGCCTTGTAATATATTTTGAAGTCAGGTAATGTGATGCCATCAGCTTTGTTCTTTTTGCTCAGGGTGGCTTTGGCTATTAGGGCTCTTTTTTAATATGCATTTTAGGATTTTTTTTCCCCCTAATTTTGTGAAGAATGATGTTGGTATTTTGATAGGGATTGTATTGAATCAGTGGATTGCTTTGGGTAATAGGATCATTTTTAAAAATTTTATTGAGACAGGGTCTTACTCTGTCACCCAGGCTGGAGTGCAATGGCATTATCATAGCTCATTGTAGGATTGAACTTCTGACCTCAAGCAATCCTCCTGCCTCAGCCTCCTGAATAGCTAGGATGACAGGTGCATGTCACCATGCCTCACTAATTTTTTTTTTCTGTAGAGATGGGGCCTTGCTATATTGCTCAGGCTGGTCTCAAACTCCTGGCCTCAAGCAATCATCCAACCTCAGCTTCCCAACAAGTGTGAGCCACTATGCCCAGGCCAATATGATCATTTTAACAATATTGATTCTTCTGATCCATGAACATGGGATGTTTTTCCACTTGTTTGTGTCATCTTCAATTTCTTTCATCAGTGTTCTGTAGTTTTCCTTGCAGAGATCTTTCACCTCCTTAGTTAAATTTATTCCTAGACTTTTTTTGGTAACAATTGTAAATGGGATAGCCTTCTTAATTTCTTTCTTGGCTAGATTATTATTGGTGCCTAGAAATGCTACTGACTTTTGTATGCTGATTTTGTATCCTGTAATTTTACTGAATTCATTTATTAAATCTAAGGAGTTTTTTGGTAGAGTCTTTAGGTTTTTCTAGATATAAGATCATGTAATCAGCAAAGAGGGACAATGGGACTGTCTCTTTTTCAATTTGTATGCCTTTTATTTCTTTCTCTTGCCTGATTGCTCTGGCTAAGATTTCCAGTACTATGTTGGATAGATGTGGTGACAGTGAGCATCCTTGTCTTGTTCCATTTTTTAGGGGAAAGGCTTTCATCTTTCCCCCATTCTGCATGATGTTAGCAATGGGTTTTTCCTTATATGGTCTTTGTTATATTGAAATATGCTTCTTTTATGCCTAGTTTATTGATAGTTTGTATCATGAAGGGATATTAAATTTTATCAAGTGCTTTTTCAGCATCTATTGAGATGATCATATGGTTTTTGTCCATTGTTCGGTGGATATGCTTTATCATGTTTATTGATTTGCATGTGTTGAACCATCCTTCTACCCCTGGTATAAATCCCACTTATTCATAGTATATTATCTTTTTGATATGCTGTTGGATTTGGTTTGTTATTATTTTGTTGAAGATTTTTACATTTATGTTCACCAGGGATGTTGGCCTATAGTTTTGTTTTTTTATTGTGTCCTTGTCTGGTTTTGGTATCAGGATGATGCTGACCTCACAGAATGAGTCAGGGAGAATTTCCTCATCTTTGATATTTTGGAATAGTTTCAGGAATACTGGCATTAGTTCTTCTTTGCATGTTTGATAGACTTTGGCTGTGAATCCATCTGGTCCTGGGTTTTTCTTTGTTGGGACACTTTTTGTTAAAGATTTCATCTTGCTACTCATCATTGATCTGTTCAGGCTTTCTATTTCTTCCTGGTTCAATCTTCATAGGTTGTATATTTCCAGAAATTTATCTTTTTTCTTTACGTTTTTCAGTTTGTCAGTGTACAATTGTTCTTAATAGTCTCTGATGACCTTTTCTATTTCTGTGGCATCAGTTGTAATGTCTCCTTTTGTCATTTTCCATTTTGTTTATTTAGGTGTTCTCTTTCTCTCTCTCTTTTTTTGGGGGGGAGGAAGGGGGTTAGTCTAGCTAGCTATTTATCAATTTTGTTTATCTTTTCAAAGAACCAACTTATGATGGTCAATATCTTCCTTTCACTTCCAGGTTTAGGACTCCTTTGAGCATTTCTTGTAGGGCCACTGTAGTGATAATGAATTCCCTCAGCATTTGCTTGTCTGGGAAAGACTTTATTTCTCCTCGATTTATGAAGAATAATTTTGCTGAATGTAATATTCTTGGCTGACAGGTTTTTATTTATTTTTTTCTTTCAGCACCTTGACTATATCATCCCATTCTCTTCTTGTCTGTAAGGTGTTTGCTGAGAAATCCACCATTAGTCTTTTTCTTTAAGTTCAGGCAGTCTGATTGTGATGTACCATGGAAAAGACATTTTTGCATTGTATCTGCCTGGGGATTGCTGAGCCTCCTGTATCTGAATGTCTAAATCCCTTGCTAGATCTGGGAAGTTTTCATATATTATTTCATTAATAGGTTTCCTCATCTTTTCTCTGTCTCTTTGCCCTCAGGGATATAATAATTCAAATATTTAGTCACTTTATGTTGTCTCAAATATCACAGAGTCTTTGCTCATTCTTTTTTTTTCTTTTTCCTTTGTTTTTGTATGACTGGAGTATTCAAAAGACTTGTCTTCAAGTTCTGAAATTATTTCTTCTGCCTAATCTAGTCTATTGTTGAAGCCTTCAAATGTACTTTGTATTTACCTCAATGAATCATTCAGTTCCAGAATTTCTACTTGGTTCTTTTTCAAAATATCTATCTCTGTGGCAAATTTCTCATTCATACCCTAAATTATTTTTCTGATTTTTTTGTATCATTTTTCAGACTGTCTTGTATCTCACTGAGCTTGTTTAAAATCAGTATTTTGGACAGGTGCAGTGGTTCATGTCTGTAATCCTAGCACTTTGGGAGGCTGAGGTGGGAGGATTGCTTGAGGTCAGGAGTTTAAGACAAGCCTGAGCAAGAGTGAGATTCCATCTCTACAAAAAAAAAAAAAAATAGAAAAATTAGCTAGGTATGGTGGCATATGCCTGTAGTCCCAGCTACTTGGAAGGCTGAGGAAGGCTCAGTGATCCCACAAGTTTGAGGTTGCAGTTAGCTATGATGATGCCACTGTACTCTAGCCAAGGTAACAGAGCAAGACCCTGTCTCAAAAATAAAAAATAAAATAAATATTTTGAATTCTTTATCTAGGAGTTCAAAAGTTTCTTCTTGGTTTAGATCTATTGCTGGAGAATTATTATGTTCCTTTGGAGGTGTCATATTTCCTTCCTTTTGCATGTTTCCTGTGTCCTTAAGTTGATATATGCACGTCTGGTGTAACAATTGCTTCTTCTTATTTTTGATTTTCCTTTCACAGGGGAGGGTTTTTTCCTGATGATGTATCTATGGTGTTGGTTGGGTAGAGCACTTTGATTTTGAATCTGGGTACATTCAGCAGTGTATCCTCTATATGATTTCTTTAGCTGTAAACCATATTCATGGTAGCTGTAATCTCCTCAGTGGGTTAGGGTGCAGTTATTAGTTAAGGCTCTGACGAAGTTGTGCTAGAGACTAGAATGCCACGTGGGCCAGTCTTCAGGCCCCAGTGGTGGCAGCAGTGGGCTGAGCATGCTTAACTTTGTGCCCCAAGAATGTGTACACTGGCACCTGTATTGGCGGTTACCAGCAGGCCAGGTGGCTTGCTCAGGTGCCAGAAGTGGCACCAGTGGACCAAGTGGCTGAGTGGGTTCTTGGGCCCCTGGGAAGCCAGCATAGTGCTGGTGATGGCAGTAACAAAGGCAGGATGATTCTCTGGCTCCCAAGTGTTGCGTGTTGATGTTAGGGGTGGCTGTGATGGGCTGGGTAGGCCAGTCTCTAGGCCCTCAGGTACTTCTTGCAGGTAGGTGCCAGCTGATGTGGTAGTGGCCAAGAGTTTAGGCCCAACCTGAGGCCCCAAGAGGAGTGCTCAGGTGCCCAAGCTCATAGATTGGGTTGGGAAGTACCCAGGATTCTGGGCTATGTGCTCTGTTGTCGCAGGAAGTCAAAGCTGGGCTGGGTGGGCTTGTGCTCAGGTCCCCCATGCCAATGGTGAGAGGAAGTATCAGATAATAGTGTGTAGGGGGTAGGACAATCCTAGGCCCCCGACAGAATACTGAGGGAAGGGGCCGTAGCAGCTGTGCTGAAGCCCTGCCACCAGAGAGGGTGGGACTGGCCTCGGTGACCATAGCCTGGGCCAGTGGTTGGAGAATGCCTGTCCCTCTCATGCCCCAATCCTGGTGGGATTCATTCCCCATTCCTGGCCGTTGTAGCCCATGCCTAGTTTTCACCCTAGTCCTGGTTACAGGAACCCCCACCCAGCTAGTGATTAAGCCCTACTGGCAACTCACACCCTGCTCGGGTCCCAGTCTCTGTCCCAGCAGCAATTGATTACCAGTGGCACTGGCAGCTGCAGTCCAGGCCTCACTTACTTCTTAGCCCAGGCTGCGTGAGTACTCCCAGCTTGTGCCCCAGTCCCAGCAGTGACAGCTGAGTTTTATTAATGTCTCAGTCCTGATGCCACTGGGCCCCAGGACAGCATGCAATCTGCCAAAAGGTAGGTTTGAAAATGGCACCATGATATAGCCATTTAGGTCTCAGAAAGGGAGTGGGATCCCACACGGGAGCTTCCTGGAGCAGTTTTATCCTGTGGTATCCTTGCAGCTCTCTTATGTTATTTTCAGGGCCTCGTTGAAGGACTCTCCCATGGCCAGGAATGCATGATTCCATCGCGGGGATGTGGGCTGCTGAATGTTTCTTACTCTTTCCCCACATTGGGAAGTCACTCCTGGCTCTCAGCTGATCCCAGCCAACCATGCTGCCTCTCTTTCTTTTCCTCCTCTGCTTTTGTTGTTTCATGTCACTTCTGTTGAATTCCAGCATGCTTTCTTGGATAGTGTATTCAAAGTGTCAAATATCTCATTTCTAAAGCAGAAGAGAGGTAACATCAGGTTTCCCTGAAACATATGGGGATAAATATTAGATACTATTACCAAGAAAAGAAGGAATGTGTGTTGGGTGGCCAAAAACAAGTGTCCACCACCTCGAATATCTACTGGATCTGATTTGACTTATTGCTCAAAAAGCATTTATTGAACAAAATATTTTAAAAAAATGTTAAATGCAAAACAGAAACAATTTAATCTTCCCTGTCAGGATCCTTTTTGACTCCTGATCCTTCCTCTGGGAATTTTTTTTAAAGTAATATCCTAGACATTGCACTTGATACACCAAAATCCATCTACCTGGGGGTCTCTTGCTCAGATTTGACTGTGAAAATACAAACAAAAGGCAGGAGGGGAGGAGGGCATCTACTGTGAAGAGAGAGTGACCAGGGCTAGGCCCAGTGGAGGTGTTGGGGGAATAGGTGGCCCACTGTGGCTTCCTGGCTTTGCTCTCCTTCCCTTCACTTTATCACCCTTCTGCAGCCCCTCTAAACACAAAGAACAGCCAGGCTGCCACCAAATTTCCTAAGTGCAAAGTAACTTCTCTCTCCATTAATCTGCAAAGAATTTTGCATTTTAAAACTCAAGATGTGATTGCTCATGCTGGGTATTTAACATTATATGTAATAATAACCAATGTGATAAAAATTAGAGTGAACTCTGCTTTAGCTGTGAGGTGGTTTATGAACCACTTTACTGATCCTTAAGCGATGCAGACATGCAGACTGGCAGCCTGCCCACACGGCAGGTGGTGTCAGGCACAGGCTTCTGACTAGGGATGGAAGGCTTGAGTTCTATTGTTAGCTCTGCTGCTTGGCAGCTGTGTGACCTTGAGCAAACCAATTAACCCCTCTGAACCTATCTACTCAACTCTAAAATGTCAGAATTAAACTTGATGTTCTCTAAGCTCTTTTCATCTCCAGCATTCTAAGATTTTCTAAGAAGTTGAGTTTTTTAAAAAAGTTCAAAAATGAGAAGTTATCAGTAAAGAGTTTTTATTTTTCTAGAGCAAGAAAGATGGCTAGGAGATTCATTCAGGCTGAATGGGGTTAAGTAGGAGGTGCAATGTAGGCAGGGGGCTTCAGAATGATCAAGATCATGAAAGACAAGATTCTAAGGAGGGTCCTCTTAAAGAGAAAAATTATGCAGTAATACTCAATAAAAGCACAGTAAGGAAGACTTTATTCAGGACTATCGCGATAGGTGTAGGGACCATTGCAATGGGATTTAGCAGTGGGGCAGAAAGACTGGGCTCAACTCCAAATACAGTATGGACAAGTGGGAATTCATACCAAGGAGCAAGGTGGGGGACAGTGAATGGAAAACTACTAAGAGGAAATAGCAGGGGTAAGGGGAATTTTGGCTAAAACAATCTAATAGGATTCTTGCTAAAGACTGCCAGGGTGTTCAGGCATCACCTGGGGGATGGCAGAGAATGAGGAACTTGGTCAGATATTAAGAGTGATAGAAGTGTAGAGGGCTCTTGCTAAACTGACTTAGCAGGGTTCTTTGCTAAAACTGGATTTTACAAATAGGCTTTCAAGAAGGTTCAGGAGATTGACTAAAGTTTGACCAAGCAAAGAATCTTTGTCAGTCCTGGCCCTCCTCTACAGAGTCTTTAGTGAGCCTCAGGAGGTAGTGTGGACTGAACTGCAAGAATCCCCATGCTCTTTGGGCTGAGGAAAGGCTGAATTTTCTAGGTTCACAGGATTCCCTTCTTCAGAGGTTCCTCCAGGGACCCAGACCTCTCCCCTCCTGTGTTTCCTAGAAGGGGATCCTAACTAGGGTGGGGCATCCAAAGTGTTGTCCCAGGACACCTAAATGAAGATGACAAATAGAAAGTGTGGATCAATTTTCACTCTGTCTCCAAATCTCACTAAAATAATCAGGAAGGAATGTGTTTTAAGACAAATCCACAGGAAAAAAGAGAAAAGGAGAGGATATAACAACTAAATTCCAGAAGTTAGGAAATGCTTGAACATGTGGTAAACTGGTTTACAAGACTCTAGTAAACTGAATTCTAAGCCAGTGATGGTGAAAGATGAGAAGCAACCTGATGTACACTGAAAAAGTCAAAGAGCTCCAGGAATTGGCACCTCTGGATGTGGGGCTAAAGGGAGGGGTTGAGATAAAAGGGATCAATTGAAAGTTCTTTTAAGAAGCTGTCAGGAGGCCAGGGGAAGTGGCTCACACCTGTAATCCAAACACTTTGGGAGGCCAAGGAGGGAGCATCACTTGAATCTAGAAGTTCACAGACCAGCCTGGGCAAGAATGAGAACCCATCTCTATAAAAAATTAAAAATATTTAGCTGGGCATGGTAGTGCACACTTGTAGTCCCAGCTACTTGGGAGTCTAAGGCAGGAGGATCGCTGGATCCCAGGAGTTTGAGGTTGCAGTGAGCTATGATGATGCCACTGCACTCTAACCTGGGTGACAGAGTGAGATCCTGTCTCAAACAAACAAACAAACAAAAACCCCACAAATAAACAAAAAACAAAAACAAAACAAAAGAAGCGGTCAGATCCCCAGTTGCCCTTCCCCAATCCACAAAGCAAGGAATTCTCTCTCCTTGCTTCTCTCTCCCACCCTAGTAGGAGACTAGAGACTCTTTTTCCCAGAGTGAAGAGGAATGTTCTCTGCAGAAGAAAAACCTGGGGGTCTCTGCCCTGAGGAACATCAGGCACAAATGAGGACAGGAGAATGCAGGTGGGCAACTGGAGGATTATGTGAATGTTTATATACTAAATGTTGAAACCGCCAGCCCTCTTCTCCCCTCAGCTCCCACAATACTGGCAGCCAGGCCTATATTGTCCAGGAGACTAGAGGATCCTTCTTATGAGCATTCTGACAAGCCCAAGAGAAAGACTTTATAATTCTGACACAAGGATTTTCCACCGATTGGTTCTGCTAGATCACTCTACAGAGAAATCCACAGTTGACAAGCCTCAGTTCATGCTCTCAGCAGAGCTTCCAATCAGCTTTCTATGCCTAATTCTTAAATATGAGCAAAGGCCAAAGATCACCACACATCTGAGGGATGCCTCAGACCAAATCAAACAAACAGACAAAGATAACTTTGAGGAAACAGAGACAATCTAGGGAGAAGAAAATGTTTTTTGAAACCACGAAAATCCTCAGAGAGAAGGATATTACATCAGTGAAAGAGAAAAAATGGTGTGTTTGTAGGCAAGACATGGTGGCTCACACCTGTAATTCCTGAACATTAGGAGGCTGAGGCAGGAGGATCACTTGGGTTTGAGACCAGCCTGGGCAACATAGTGAGACTGCATCTCTCCAAAAAGTAAATTAGCCTGGCATGGTAGCAAACACCTATAGTCCTATGTATGTAGGAGGCTGAGGCAGGAGGATCACTTGAGTCCAGGATTTTGAGGTTACAAGTGAGCTGTGATCAAGCTACTGCATTCCAGCCTAGGCAACAGAGTGAGACCCTGTCTCTGAAAAGAAAAAAACAAAATGGTGTGTCTATAAAAAGCAATATTCAGAGAACACAAAGGAAGACTTGAAGATTTAAAATATGATGTTAGAAATTTTAAAAAAGAAAACAATAAAAGGGTTGAGAGTCTCCCATAATATGGAACAAAAGGACAAAATAATGGAATAAAGGACAGAAAAGGTAAGAAAACTAGAAGACCTTCTCAGGAAGTCCAACATCCAAATACAGAGTCCAGAAAAAGAAAACAGAGGAAACAGAAGAGAGGAAATAATCCTCAAAATAATTCAGGACGATACCCCAGAGTTTGCAGATTGAAAGGGCCTGTGGAGTACCTAGCACAGTACTATAAGGTAAGCCAACATGAAGGCATATCTTAGAGAAATCTCAGAACCCTGGGGAAAAACAGAATATCTTCAAGCTTCTAGAATAAAAATGAACAAAACAAAAATATTTTTAAATAGGCCATATAAAAAATATCAGGAATCTGCCGGGCGCAGTGGCTCACGCCTGTAATCCTAGCACTCTGGGAGGCCGAGGCGGGTGGATCGCTCAAGGTCAGGAGTTCAAAACCAGCCTGACCAAGAGCGAGACCCCGTCTCTACTAAAAATAGAAAGAAATGAATTGGCCAACTAAAAATACATAGAAAAAATTAGCCGGGCATGGTGGCACATGCCTGTAGTCCCAGCTACCTGGGAGGCTGAGGCAGGAGGATCGCTTAAGCCCAGGAGTTTGAGGTTGCTGTGAGCTAGGCTGACACCACGGCACTCACTCTAGCCCGTGCAACAGAGTGAGTCTCTGTCTCAAAAAAAAAAAAAAATCAGGAATCAGAATTCTTGGGAATTCTTATCAAGGACCTCCC
>CAUYRT010093941.1:0-55511 GCA_963574885.1 Lepilemur ruficaudatus
CTCTGCCAATTCAGGAACTCCTATTAAAGCCAAACTATTATTCAGAGGATGCAATTCCTAAAATGATCCTTTTATCTTTTCTTTCTTTCAATTGTTTCTCTTTCCTTCCTTTCTTTGTCCTTTCTCTCTATGCCTTTTTATTCTAAGTTCTTAAATATTTCTTTCACTTTGTCTTCCAATCCTTACCTCAATTTATTTTGGTATCTTTTAGATTTCCCAAGATCTTTCTTATGTTACCCCTTTTTTTTCTTTTTTATAGCATTCTTGACTATTTTATGGGGATACAATATTGAACAAAATCCCTCTGAGGAAACTAGATTTTTTTAAAGTGTTCTTCTATCCCTTGAATTATTTCCATTTCCTCCAGGCTTATTTTTGTTTGTTTACCTAGGCCATTCTCTTTTATGTCATAGGTTTTCCTCAAATATTCTGATAAACCTCAGATGTCCTCCCATATTTAAGAAGGAAGCAATAGGATAGCTAATGAGGAGCTCTGAGAATAAGGGTTTGGCTTATCAACTGGCAGATCTTGCTTCAAGTGAACAGGTGGGAAACCAGCCACTACATTTGTACCCCTCAATCTCCAGAATGAGGAGAGCTTTACTCTGGACCACTAAGCCCCACACTAGTTCTCTCCCAGAGTATTTTCAATTCTATTTTTTTTATTAAGTAAAGATGGGGTCCAACTATGTTGCCAGGCTGGTCTCAAACTCCTGGGCTCAAGAAATCCTCCCACCTCCACCTCCCAAGGTGCTGGGATTACAGGTGCATGAGCCATTGTGCCCAGTCTTTCAATTTCTTTAGAGAAAATTCAGCTTAAGGACAAGGGCTATTCTGGGTTGCACAGGAAAGATGGAGGGAGTGAAGTCAACAGCCCATCTTCAACTGGTCTTCTGTTTTTAGCCCCACTTCCTATTCACACCCTCTGACATGCCTGCTGTCTCCAAGGGCAGAGCCTCCCTACCACTCTGTTGGGCAATGGGTGTTCTCTTTTTGCTAAAGCTCAAGTACACATTCCTACCCTGAAGCTTTCTTCACTCTGTTTTATTAGCCAATGATTTCTCCACATGTTTTCTGCCTTCCAAAGATTTTTTGAAAGATATCAACCATAGGAGATTGCTACCCTCATATATTCTTATTTATATCAGTTGTTACAAGTTTATAGTTTTTTTTAAATGTGTTACTATAATTTTAATGCCATCAAAGATAGACAGACAGACAGGCAGAGAGATAGTACTTCTGCCATCTGGAACCTGAAATGTGTGCAATGGTTTCTTGGCAGTGCTCCCCAAACCCTTGGAGCCGCCAGGCTTGGGAGGAGAAAGTCAGTGGAAAGAGCAAAGAGGGGACAACAAAGTAAGAGAGACAAGCAGGTGAAACACTCTGACCTCAACTAGAGTTCTGTGCTTTTATTTATTGCACTTCTACAGATTTCACTATATTAGACCTTCCTGTAAGAAACCACCGAAGAATAATTTGAGACTGTCTACAATCAAGTGCCAAACTAGTGGTTCAGAAAATGACCAGTGTGAGCTCAAAGAGTTAGTGAAGGATACTTAGGAGAGGTAGGAAGCCCGCTCTGAAACTGAAAGGGTATACCAGGGCCAGATCCTACAGGGCATTTTAAGCTCTATGAATAAGTTTGGGCTTTATTCTTAACAGGAAGGAACAACTAAATGGTTTAAACAAGGAAGTGAAAGGATTAGATGAGGGTTTTGAAAGGTCATCTTGACTTGAGGTGCATAGAGGTGATCGTCAGCAGGCAAGCAAGGACTTTTCACATTTCCTCTCACTTGCTCCCCACTACCACCTTGTGGAGGTAGCACAGGCAGGCATTATTGCTATTCCCAATTCACAGATGAGGAAACTGAGGCTCAGAGAGATTACGTGATTTGTTTGAAGCTGCATTAGTAGTAAATGTCAGAACCAAGCCAGGAATCTGCCTTTCTGCACCTGTCCAAACTCCTTTTGGACAGGTGCAAAGGAATCACAGTCAAGGGATGTTTGGTCAAGACTGAGCAGTCGGTGCCACAGCCCAACATGGAGGACCAGGCTACATCCTCCTGGCCTCATTCCCCACACTCCTGGGATTTCCTCCTGCCAACTCCTCAACTCCCTAGAGCCTTGCATCCCAGTTACCCCAGGTAATGTAGAGTTCAGAGAAATAGAATACAGAAGGAAGACAATAATGTTTTCTCATCACCTACTGTGTATCCTTCCTTCTCTTCCAAAATCCCTTTATGAATACAAAAGTACCTCTACTTACAATGGAGTTGTATCCTAACAAATCCATCATAAATTGAAAGTATGGTAAGTTGAAAATACATTTAATACACCTAGCCTAGCCCATCTTAAACACACTCAGAGCACTCACAGTAGCCTATGGCTGGGCAAAATCATCTAACACAAGTCTACTTTATAATAAAGTGTTGAATATTTCATGTAATTTATTGAATACTGTACTAAAAGTGGAAAAACAGAATGGTTGTATGGATACTCAAAATATGTTTCTACTAAATGCATATGGCTTTTGCAATTTCATAGTCAAAAAAATTGTAAGTCAAACCATCGTAAGTTGGGGACCATCTGTACTGTACTGGGTTGAATAGTGTCGCAAAAAATTTATGTACACTTGGAGCCTCAGAATGTGCCCTTATTTGGAAATAAGGTCTTTGCAGATACAATTAGTTAATATGGAATCATATTGGATTAGAGTGGGTCCCAAATCCAATGACTGGTGTTCTTATAAAAAGGCAATGTGAATGCACAGAGGAGCCCTGGGAGGAAGGCCATGTGACAACAGAGGCAGAGATTAGAGTGATGCAGCTACAAACCAAGGAATATTAAGGATTGCGGGAAGCCACCAGAAACTAGGAAAAGTCAAGGAAGGATTCCCCTATGGGTTTCAGGAGGAGCATGGCTCTGTCAACACCTTGATTTTGGACTTGAGCCTCCAGAACTGTGAGAAAATAAATTTCTGTTATTTTAAGCCACTCAATTTATGGTAATTTGTGACAGCAGCCCTAGAAAACTAATACAAATACTAAATGCAAAAGCAGGCAAGAACAAAAGGAAAAGATGTAATTCATTGCATTTAAATCAATGACCAAAAACACACACCCACACAAATTACAAAACATAGGAAAGATTTCACAGAAAACATAAAAATGGAACCCTGGTTTTGGTGCAATTCCAGAAATGTCCCTGGATGCTAAATTTGTAAAATAAGGATGATGTCAGGTGAAAACATGGTCTTCGAATGAGAAGGGACTCTGCGGAGTTGCAGTCCAGAAAAACTGACCTTTGGCCTACAGGGCATGCTTGTATGTTGTGTTCCTAGGCCTCCAGAACCCTGCCCCACACTGGAGAAGCCCCCACTTCTCGCCTGTGTGGGTGCCCTCACTTTGCCGGGCACTTGACTGGCATTACCTCACCTTATCCTCTCAACATCCCCTTCTGCCAGATACTAAGCTCTTAATTACTATCTGTTGACCAACAGACTAACCCTGAGAGGCAGGTATTAGCCTGCTTCAGGAAGCCATGTGCTGTCATGAAAAGCTTTTTGGCAGCTGATCTCTCAGGTCCCTTCCAGAGCTTGAGTGCTACTAATTCTTTGCCTGTGTCTCTCAGCTAAGCCAGCACGCAGCCAACTTCAAGGAAGGGCTTTCCTAGTTAATGAAGTACTCCCTGTTTCCTGAGCTCCAGCTAAACCCAGAAGTAAACACACTTTAGGGCAAAGTAAAACTCTTCTTTCTGCTGGCTTTTTGCCCATGTCAAGCTGAGTGAACAAAAATCCCAAGGTGATTCATATTTGGCCTTGGTACAAAGACATCAGGCATCTACGCACGTACACACCACACACCCTTCCCTCTTACACACACGCCCCCCCAGCCACGTGCCTGTTGCCAAGGCCTGACTGGCTCAGGCCTGGCTCTGCTGGCATTCTAGGGGTCGGGGGAAGTAGGAGCAAGCAAACCTGTCCACAGTTCACCACGAGGCTGTGTGATTTCCCAGGTTCCGCCCCAGGGACCACGTTGCCTTTAAGCTCCTGAAATGGGCTCTTCAAGGTATCTGTCATAGATGACTGAAAACAAAGCAAAGAAGCCCCTTGCAATCTAAAGTGAGGAAGAGCAGCAGAGAAGTCACCGTACTGAGTGAGATCTAGGAGACCAGGGCTGGGATCCACCCTACAGTCAGTCACCAGCCATGTGTCCTTGGACAAGTAGCAGCCTCATTTGACGAAAGATTAAGTCACCCACGAAGCTCCACGAGCCCCCGTGCAATGGGAGAATCCCTCCACCACCCTCCCCAGTCCCCCAGGACCGCCCCTGCCCTCAGACTCCCCATGCTGCTGCCCATGTACACTGGCATTTTCACACCTCTGCCCTGGCACAAGCTACTCCCTCTTTCTGGAATGGCTTTCCCAGCCCAACCCCTGAGTGTTCAAACCCAACCCTCTCTTTAAGACCAAATTCAAAGGATTCTACACAGCCTCTCTTGATCCTTTCAGCTTGAAATAATCTCATTTTTAAACTCTTATAGCATGTAACCTAGAAAGAAATTTGCCTTTCTCTATCTCATATTTTAGTTGTTTGATTATATTTTGTTAACACCCCCTGCATTAGTCTGTGAGTTTCGGGAGGGCCCGTTCTGCATCTGGTTCATCTCTGAATCCCCCATTGCCCTTAGCATGTGCTCAAAAAGCCTGAGTGTCTCAAGGATGTGGAACTCATTAGTTATAGTTCTTGTCACTGTGGTTCTCATTTCATTTTCATTTGGGGCTAGAGTCCCAGGAAACTAATAAAACTGGTTCGTGTGTATAACTCCATATCATGTGACAAATAAGATTTTACGTGTCTGCTTTCAACTTTGGGATGTATTCATGACTATACATTTTGAAAAAGACAATTGAAAGGAAATCCCACCCTTCCTTGTTTGGTTGAGCCTGGTTCTGGAGAACAGATATGGTGTATATGGCTGCTATCATCAAAGGGCCCTAAAATATTTCAGCCCAAGCACCCAAGCAGGTGTACCAGGGCTGGGTCCAGGGTCTGGATTCTGTGTGTACTCCTTAGAAAGACATTTGTGGGTTGCTTTGGAAGCTGATGGGCCAGGGGCAGGGGAAGGAAATGTTTGCCCAGCAACAGTCTAAAACCAAAACGCTCCCCCTCCCAGGGTACCTCTTATCCATACAGCCTGACCTCAGGCTGGGGGATTAGAACAGTTCATGAAGAATAATGGATCTGTTTGCTTTCAGAGTCATGACCTGTTTCTTCTAATTAAGACTAACATCGTACTTGAGGATAACATGAAGAAGTGAGGAAAGTGAGGTTTTGAAAAATGAAGCACTTTTGTAAATTACCTAATCCTATTTGTTTTGTTTCCCAGGTGTTACCAGCCGCTCCTACTCGAAGCCTGACATGGTAAACACCATCTATTTGTCCTCCAATGACAAAATGAAATTATTTTTAAGGCCATCTCTGTGATTAAAAGCCCAAGAAACCTCCATAAATTACTAGGCAGAGCCATCTATTTACAAATATCATAAATAATCATAAACATCATATATAACCATGAATAAATATCACCACGCTCCCCCTTTTCCAGCAATCAAAGCCAGATAGGGGCTGACCCTCACTGCCCCGGTGAATGAGACCTTCCTCTCCTGCTACAGGGCCCTGCCCATTCTCAACGAGCTGCCTCAGAAAAATTGACTCTGTGTGCAATCCCATCCCCAGGCTTGCACATTAAATGTTAGCAATCAAACACCATTAATCACCCCCTGGGGCCTAATATTGATTTGTATCTTGGGATTTCTAGTGCTTAAGAACTCTGCTCTGACATCAAACAGTGGAGTCAGATGGCCTTCTGGCTTCCCTGTTCACCAGCCAGGTCACATAAAGAAAGTTACTAAAATTCTCTCAGCCTCAGCTTCCTTATGTGTAAATAGGAACAATAATAGCACCTCGCCCACAGAATTAAAGGAGAAAGTTAGATGAGGTATATAAATCACTTAACACAATGCTTGACACATAAGGACCAACCAAAAAAATGTTCACTGCTAGTATTCCTCAATGCATTTCTTGCTCTAAATGGAGCTTAATCTGCTTTGCCTTGTTTTATGTCATTTAGAAAATAAGTGAGAATAGAGAATCACACACACACACACACACACAGGAAACTGTATGCCAACAATGTAGTAGTTGTTGGTAGCATCTGACTGGGAGCACCTATGTTACAGAGCATAGATTGCAGTCCACCCAAAAGCAAAGCCTAAGACAAAGGCTTAGTACTTTATTTGGGAGTGTGATGGCAGGGGGCAGAATTGGAGAGCAAGAGGAAAGAAATAGGAGGAAATAGCCAACATAAGGATGTTATTGAGTTGACCACCATTATATAAGACTGGGTACCAGATCCTTTGAGACTACGTGAGACACCTGTGTTGTCTACCAGGGAAGAAGAAAGAATGTATAGATCCATCAGTTGCTATTGACCACTGGTCAAGGGCTACCCCATGGACTGCAACCTCCTGTACAATTTTGGGTTCACCTGCATGAGTGCCAAGCATTATTGGAAGACCCCCATGCTGCAGCAAGAGAAGATGCAGAAGTGAGGGACACAGTGCAGGCCTGAGGGTTGCACCCATGAAGCTGGCTGAAACCTGTGCCAGACCGGTCACACCAGGACAGTAAGTGGAATCAGGTATAAAGCCAAAAGGATACTAAGTTACAAAAAGCCATAATCAAGAGATAACATAAAGACGTTGAGATGTGTTTAAAGTAGACACCCAAGAGAGGAACTGTTTTCTGAAATGCATGCCACCTCCAAACCTGCTTAAGCCCATGCCATTAAATGACTGGAACTTCCTTCATTACTTCTTGGCTCCTGACTCAAAATATCCACCTGGAAGTGTTCTCTCAAAGTCAATAGCCCAGTCTTACCTACTTCACTCTTTTTCATCTCTTGATTTCAGAATCAGAGAATCTCAAGGTTGACAATTTCAAGCACCTCCATCAGAAACACAGGACATCTCCACAATGGCCATGACAGGAAGGCACCTCTTTTATGCCAGGGCATTCCCAATAAGGAAACTGTAGCCCGTTCCAGAAGGGAGCTGTTCCTCCTTCCCATAGCTCTACCAGAAAAATAATCTGACTGTTGGCTAAACAAGGCAGATTGAACACACATTGATCAATACTTCTTTCACCAAACACTCCAATCTCTTTTGACTATATTATAATACAGGGTGAGAGAGCTAGCATAATTCTGGGGTAAGACTGTAGCTGTTGTCTATTGCAAGTAGATATGAACTGTTTCTGATCATCTTCTTTGAGAAAGATGGAAAAGAATTTATTTGCCAGGTGAATGACCTCATACCATGTGTGCAATATTTTCTTAATCTGTTCCAGCAAAAACACCACAGTAGCCACTGGGGCTGCTACATGGTTGAATATGTAGTAGTTTACTCTCTTTTCTCAGGGTTTTTGCAAGGGTTAGTCTGGTGAATTAAATGGGAATATGACAGGAATCATCCCGTATCTTTAGGTCTTGAAGGGTGGTGTTAATTTCTGCCATTCCCTCTGCCCCTAAGATGCAATGTTTTTTTTTATTTACTATCTTGGCTAGGTGTGAGGGCAGTTTCAGAGATTTCCATTTAGCCTTCCCCATTTGTGAGGCAGGCACTCTTGTGAACAGAACACGGGGAACAGATATTGTCAACAACTTTCAAGATAAATATTGTGAAGTTGGACTGAATTTGGTAAACTTAGTGAGTGTATGTACAGATGGTGCACCTTCCATGACAGGAAAACATGAGGGTTTATTTTATTGCACAGATAAAAAAGTATTAACAGATCCAGATACTCTCATTTCTTTCCTTTGTATCTTGCGTCAGCAAAATCTCTGTGCTAAAGCTACTATTTTAAGTGACATTTTGCGAGAAGTTATTAACATAAGTATTGTTAACCATATTCCTGCAAATGCAACACGGCATCATCAGTTTTGTAACATGCTAAAATTGAACAATGGGGTATTCAGCATGGATTTGCCATATCATTCTAAAGTGAGTTGGCTATCTCAGGGACAGGTGTAAATTTTATCTCTGTGAGAAAAGATAGTTAAATTTTATAAAAAACAGAATCATCAATATGAATTATTGAAACAAGACTTCTATAGGAATGCAGCATTTCTGTGATATTGTGTTAAATCAAAACAACTTGAATATTTCTTTGCAAGGTAAAACTAAGTCTATATATGATATGCAGCAAAAAAAAAATCTAAGCATTTCAAAAAAAAAGCTCTCTTTTTTCAAAACACTTCTTCTTCAAAAGTAAATTTCAGATGAACATTTTCCCCAGTTAGCAAAGGTCATTGATGAGCATATATGTGAATATTTGAAGAATACATGGCTGTTATAAACCTATTTATTGGAGAATACAATGAAAGTTTCACTGACTTTGAGGATCATGACATCACATTCAAATTGGCATTTCAGCCTCACCTAGTTGATATCACTTAAAGAACTACAGATGGAATTGATTGAGCTCTCGGTAGATGACAATTTAAAGCTATTGTTTGATGCTAAGAAAGATCCAATTGAAACATGGAAAAATACAGAAGAATGCCCATACCTTTGGCAGCATGCCCAAAACATGCTTTCTTGCTTTTCAATTACTTATTGCTGTCAATCTACATTCTCCTACCTAACCCAAATCAAGATGCCCTTAAGGTCAGAAATGACTGATACCCATCTAGAGGATCAACTGAAACTGTGGACGTTCATGCTACAACCAAATATTCAAATGCTTTCCCACAAAAAGCAGACACAACAAAGTCATTAAAAGGTTAGTTAATTTTAAAATTATAATAACTTTAAAATTATATTTTCATTATTGGAAATTATTACGTACATAGTAGTTAGATTTTTACAAAACAATGTACATTTTTAAGTATATCCAATTGAAATTTTTTGAATGCGGCCTTATTTGATTATAGCTAAATTAATGTGGTCTTCCAACACGAAAGGGTTCCCCACCCCTAAGGTAGACAGTTCCCTTTGTGATTTAAATTCTGATGAACAGGACCAAAGAAATAATAAGCCATAAATAAGTATTAAATTGCATTAACCTCATAAGAACACAATTTCTAACAGTAAACACCAATCAGCTGTAATAAATAATGATCATCCTAATACATACCCAATTCCAAGCCAATTTTGTTAAGACCTTCTGCTAAGGGTCTATGGTCACTGATCAAATTATACAGCAGCTGTTAAAGCCCTAGTGGAGATTTCAAAAGGTCATCAAGTTTTCACTGGCCTTCCTTAATTTTACTTCTGCCCAACTCCACCGCTGGAATGACTTTCAACTACTGAGAAAGCCTTGTCTTTTATTAAACATCTCTGGAGGAAGAGTTTCTACAACTTCCCTTAGTAAATCACTTCCCGTTCTTTAGCCCTGAAATTTGAGTGAAAAAATTTTTAAGACATCCCCTTCTGCTATACTGCCAATGAAAAGAGACATGGATTATTTTGCTCTGGTCTGAATTTTAAGTGTTCAGTAAATATGAAATTCCTTCTTCTCTTGCTCTTACCCCTTCAGATACTTGGCAAGCAGTCACATACCTGAGCAAAGTAAATAGCAGCCACTTTCACTGACAACTCTACTAGATCAAATGATGTACCATGGCTACACAAAAGAGCTGGGTTTCAACTCAGGAACCACAAAGGGATGGATCCATATGAAAACCTAAATCCTTTTCCATCTAGGCATCTGGTAAAGAAGACTTTCCCCAGAACAAATCCATTCATAATTCCTGAACAGACTGAGCATTAAATCCACAATTGAAGGACAGTCTCCTTTTTGAAAACTGAGTGCAAGATAGAGTTGTTAATATTTTTATTTCCTAATTAAACGGTTAACTTCTATCTTTCTGTATCATGACAGATGAATGCTCCAATGTAGATTTGGCATTTTATGCTCATCTTAAACTGTACTACTTTATAGAATTAAAAGGTATTCCAGTCACCACTGTAATTTTTATACGTGCAAAATTGATTGCAATAATACAAACAACTTAAATTTTGGAAGTTAAAAGTAGAAAAGACAGGAATTCTTAAGCACCTTTCAATACTCAAATATAGGCTACAGTATAATCCACCTCTCAGATCTGCAAGACACAAATACCCACAGTAAGCAGCAGTGAGGAGGACCAGTAATGCAACCAACTGTGCTAAGGACTATAGCACCAGAGAGCAAAGGCCCACCTGAAGGAGGCAGCTGCTACTCAGAAACATGGGACTGTTTCCTTACCAGGAGGCAGGCACAGTGCTTCCAGATCTTCTGATTTTCCCAGAGAAGCTGGAAATTCAGGTTTCATGTAAAATTTAATCATTGGTAAAACTCGAAAATTGGGGAGCCAGACAAAATCCTTCTGAATGCCAAATTTAGCACATTCACCATGAATGTGTATCCTTTTCATTAGAAATAGGTGAGATTCTGCTTATTAGATAAAATGTAGAGTAGTCAACAACTAAGATCCATCCCTTCCCGCTCTACAAAATACTGGATAACAAATCACCCCAAATTCAGTGGCATAAACCAACAGGATTGTATTATGCTCAGGACTCTGTGGTCAGAAATGTGGATAGGACATGACAAGGATGGTCTGTCTGTGTGTCGCAATATCTGGGGCTTCAGGTAAGAAGGGTCAAATGTCTGGGGTAATTGAATGCTGGAGGCTCAAATCACCTGGAGTTTCTTCGGTTGCATGTCTGACAGCTAAACTGGGATGTCTCAAAGTTTGCGTTGAGCTGGAGCTGTCAACTGTCAACTGTAGCTGCAACTGGCCCCTCCATGATGCTTGGGCACCCATCTAGCATAGTGGCATCTGGACAGTCAAGCTTCCTACCTGGTAGTTCAAGGTTCCAAGAGCAAGTTTCCAGTATAAGACAGAGCACGTGGCCTTTTGTGACCCAGCTTCAAAGGTTATATAACATCACTCTGTCATACTCTACTGATGGAAGCTTTCATCCCACCCAGATTTAAAGGGAGGGAATACAAACCAAATCTCTCCATGCTAAAAGAGTCAAAGACTTTGTAGCCATTGCTTTTAAAATCACCACAGGTGAAAATAGTTTATATTTGGGTACCAGAAAAATCTGGAGTCAACCCTGGCTCTACTTTCTACAGGGTGGCGTTGAGCAAATTATTTAACATTATTGATCCCCAATTATCTCATCAGATTAGAAATGGTATGTGTGAAGCCTATGATGCATTGTAAATGCTCCATGAATGGTAATGATTATTTCTTTCTTATATTGTAGAGGAAGATGACAAGGAATTTCTTAACTGGAGTCTCCTTGTAGCTTTATAGAACTTATTTCAGGCAGTAACTGATCTGGCAGGCATTTTATTTACTGACAATACACCTTGAGTGCCTAAGTTTATACAGGGAAGGTGCCATGGTTCGGATATCTGTCCCCTCCAAACCTCATGTTGAAACATGATCCCCAATGTTGGAGATGGTGCCTAACGCCTAACAGGAGGTGTCGGGGTCATGGGGGCAGATCCCTCATGAGTAGATTAATGCCCTCTGTTGAAGGTGAGTTCTCACTTTATTAGTTCCTACTAGAGCTGGTTGTGTAAGAGAGCCTCACACCTCCCCGTTCTCTCTCTTGCTTCCTCTCTCACCATGTTATCTCTGCACTGCCAGCTCCCCTCCACCTCTGCCATGAGTGGAAGCAGCCTGAGGCTTTCACCAGATGCCCAGTTTTCCAGCCAGCAGAACCGTGAGCCAAATAAACCTGTTTTCTTCATAAATTGCCCAGCCTTTACAGCACTACAAGACAGACTAAGACAGATGGTAACCTACAAACAAATCATGACACAACCAGAGTATAACAAGGAATTTTCATACCAGTCTTATGATGGTACTAGCTTTGACTTGCTCAAAACAGTGAGCAAAGAAACACCCTCTGTAAATTTACCAAGTTGTACAGCTATTCACATAAATCAGTTTCAGAGGATTTCCTCCCCCCTATTGAGACCCCTAAGTCCCCTCCCCAACTACATTTCAAGCATGCCCCTCCCCTCCACAGTGCTCACCACATCTCTCAGATGTGGGTCTACCCCCCACCCCCAGATCCCTAGTGAACACCACCACCATTTGAGCACCATAGTGTTAATCAGTCAGTACCAATTTGATGGCAAGTACATGTGGGGCCCACTTAAAATAAAGGCATGATATGTAAATTATACTTCAATAAAGAAAAAAAAAGACTAAAAGTGAAAAATAATTTGTCTATAGTTTTTACAATAATAAAATTTATATGAACATGCTATGTATTTAAAACATTTATTTTTCCACACCCAAAAGAACAACTATTTATATATTTGACTAAAGAGGATCAACAAATTACATTACCAAATAAATGCTATCAATATCATAAAATACAAAGGAGTAAAATACAAATTAAATTGTTTTTAACATATTCCATGTAACTAGAATTAAGAGAATTCTTTCACCCAGGAGTTTTCCATTTAGAATAATACTTGAAAGTAAACCTCTAACATTCACTTTTTTTTAGTTATTTTAACTCAGTAAAATGTTTTCCTAACAGAAAACGTCCTTGTTAGGCATTTTGTGCACTTTTAACTGAAGTGTCAAGATGAAAAATTCAAAATGTTTTTAAAAGTCAGAGATTTTAACATGTACTTTGAAATTTTTACTCTTCAATATCTGAAAATAAATTGTTAAAAAAAAACACCCTCGGAAAATGGCTGCTTGTTCTGGTGTCTGCAAGAAAAACAATCTGTAGGTATTAGAAGGAGAGGGAGAGAGACAGCAAGAAATACTGGGTGGGGGAGTCAGGAGGGTAAATCCTACAGTGTTTGTCTGCCTGAAGTTGGAGGAACCTCCCAGTATCTCACGTGTTATAAATAGTATAATTGCCTCTGTGCAATCGGACAGTACTAATGGACCCAGTGAAGCCCGCAGTATATAATATTTATTTGAAAGAGAAAATGATTTCATTTTCATTTTATTTCTGGTACAGCAAAGCATTCGAGTAGCACACGACGAGCCTTTCAATTACATGTTTAATTCATTCAGAAGATTTGTGCACAGCAAGATCTTAATCTCAGGAATTCTTAGTAAGAGTGCTGTTAGGTTAATACGGTTCTCAAAGGCTTCTTGGATTGAATTCCACTTAACACCATTTCAGAGACTGAGCCATCGAGGCAGAGAGCCCAACAAAGGCCCAGCAGGCAAAAGGAAAACTTCCCTCAGCCACATCAGTTCCTCAGAAATGGCTTCAGGCATCTCACAGGCCAGATCAGCTCCCGTGTCTGGACCCTAAGAACCCTATATCTCTCACGTTTGCAATTAAATAATCATTTGTGTAATTATTTTCAATTATGTAGGTCCCACACCAGAATGTAAACTCCACGTGGTTAGAGACCATGTTTTATTTATCTCCAGTGCCCAAAACCATGCCTAACTCATAGTAAATGTTCAGTACAATTTAGTGAATAGTTTTCAATACAACATTATTTATTCTGGCAAAATAAAGCTTATGTATATATACTTGCATGAAGTAATATATATTATATACGTACTATATATATTTTATGTATGATGCAAAGTATATATATATGCTTAATATAGATATGATGTAATCTTATGGAGCAATTACTATTTAAGATACAGATGTATAGTTACAGACATGAAAAGAAATCCATGGATTTGTTTTCCAAATCAAGTTACAAAATAGTATGTATAGTAGAGTAGTAAAGTGTAGTACTCAAGAGTGTCAAGTGAATGTGGGCAAGTTACTTACTTCAGTAATTATCATTCCTCATCTATAAAACAGGAATTAATAATAATACCAAGTATAAAGCACTGTTGGAAGGATTGGGTCAGAAAACTTATTAAATAAAATAACATAAAACTAAAACAATTTAAAGTGCCTGAGATATACTAAGTGCATAACAAATATTACCTATATTGAAGATGATAATTCCATTCTACAGGAAAAAGGACACTTCTATGTATATATAAAAAACTCCTAAACTATTTATATTAAATTGCTAACATGAATACGATGGTGAGATTTTCAAATTTTAAAAAATTTTCTTTTTGTCTGTTTCTGTATTTTCTGGACAATAATTTTAACTTGGGGAGCAGGATAATATCTCTATTTTCTTCTGTAGCTCTAGCTGACCAACCCCTTATTATAAAGCAGAATGTTTTGAAGATGGCTTTGTTTGGAAAATGATCTTGGACTTACCTGAGGTAGGAAGATCAAAAGGTGTAAGACAGCTGACTGAAGAATAATGTTCACCTGGCCTCATTCCTTAAATTCCATCGAAATGACAAAGGAAATGTGTAAACAAAACCAAATTTTAGCAAAGATGAAAAACAGACAGTTGCCACTAGGATATCAGAACTTTGAGAATTTTTCTAGAAAATGCAGGTGGTAACAGATCTAAAGAATCCACATGGAAATAAGGGTAAACGAGAAGCCCTCCAATAAAGAACTCCAAAACAGCCCCAGGATCAGAGGCAGTACGGATAAAAGAAGAAATAGGTGGTAGGCCTGGACATTGATTTTAAAAGGGAGAAGAATTGTGTCCATGCTCTGATAAAGCACCTTATGTTGGCTTCAACCCCAAGGACAGCTCTGCAATATGGGCCTTTTGGAGTAGGAGACGCTCAGAGTAGATACCGGGGCTTGGACAAATTGATTTCCCAAATAATTTTGAGCTACCTCAAGGGAAGAAACAAAGCTTCCTCTGAAGACAAACTACTGGTCACCCTAAAGGAAAGTCTATTGTACCAGCCGACCAGGGCCCATACACTGCTCCGTACTCCAGAACCACCACCAGCACCGCTAATCTGAACTGTATTTATTGTCAAGGAAAGAGGAATTTTCACTTGCCCTGGGAAAACATATCTGAGCTATGAGTTCTGTTTATTTACACTTCCTTGTCTAAAAATAGGAACTGTCATAAAGTATTGTCAAACATTCATTAGAAATCAATGGGTAACAGAAGGAAGGGAAGAAAGGAAGGAAAAAAAGAAGGGAGGGAGCAAAGAGGAAAGAAAGAAAACAAAAGAATAGTTTCAGCGTGTCTGCAGGAAACTCTGAACTCCAGAGATTAAGAGAAAATCCTTAATCAATAGAGAGAAAAAAACAGACAACATTCAAAAGACTAATCTAAGCATTTGTACCCCGTAATATGCTGAAATAAAAAAAATAAAGAGAAAAATGTAAAAAAAATAAAATAAAATAAAATAAAAAATAAAAGTTGTAAAGCTTTTCTGAACAATTTACATAAGTGTATGTAATATTAAAATGAGAAATAAGTCTAAGAAAGATGGTTTTTAAAAATAGTAGTGGGTAAAAGTAACCCATAAAGGTATAGTTAATGCTAAATAAATTTAAATAACATGACTGTTAAGCAATTTTTAAGAAAGAAATGAACAGCCACACACGAGTTCTTAAATGCTTGATTTGGAAGTGGCACACATCACTTCTGCTTAGAACCCACCGTTTAGAACTAGTTCATGGACATGTCTAACTGCAAGGGGCTGGGAATTCTAGGAGAGCATAGGAATATTATTATAAATGGATATTAAATGTCCTCACCATAGTTCACAGTGATTTTATCTTCTCCATGGACTATACCTTTCAACAGCATGTTATATCCCCCTTTGACCATATAATGGTTTTCATATTAAAATCTATTTGCTTAGAAATTATTATAATATTGTCCCCTCTACCTTGGTGGTTATAAGTGACCTAGTATAACTTTATCCATCCCTTTATTTTCGGTCTTTCTGTGTCACTTCATTTTTTGTGTTTCTCATAAACATCAAAGGACTGGAATTTACTCTCTAAGTGTCTTTACCTTTTGATAGGTTGCTTAAATCTAACCACCTTTATTTTGACAATGATACTTTATAACTGATAACTGTTCCCATTCCTGCTATCTTTTTTTTCCTTTGCTGTCTTCCTATGTTTCTTTTTTTCTTCTTTGCCTTTTATTTTTTCTGATAAAGAAATTTTCTTTGTTTCCTTTTTTGCACTAGTAGTTTGGAAATCACATATTCTATCTCTACTTTTCTCAAGATTAAATTTACACTAAACACGTGTTTAAAATATTTTAATAAAATATTGAAAAATAATTTGTAGTAATAAACTCCTCTTGAAATAAGGCAAGACGCTTATCAGTTTTCATTTCATTCTCTCCCTTTGCTCCCTCTTATGTTTGTTGAAGACATTTGAAATTCTTGTTTCCTGATTTTATTATTATTACTATTTTAAAGTTAGGCCTTTATTTACTAATAAGCCATTTCTTAAAATTACCAACGAGGGTTTATTCTGGGAGTACAACAAGGGTTCAAATTTAGACATTTGCTATTGCAACTCACTATATTGATATAAAAAATCATCAATATGATAAAAATAGTTACAGCAGGAATCATACTTTATGGTGAAACAGTAGAAGCATTTGATTAAAATTCAAACCTGAGAAAGATGATCCACAGCATTATTCTGGTGGTCCTAACCAATGCAATTAAATAAGAAAAGTGAATAAAATTCATAAGAATTTTAGAGAGAAAACTACCATTACTACCAGATGATAGGATTATCTATTTTTTAAAAAAATTCAAAGAAAGTAAATCAAAAGATGTAGAGAACAAATATGAAGATTCAGTAAGGTAACCATCCACAACATCAACATGTAGAAAATTGATTACTATCTACATCAGGAAAAAAACTTACTAGAAATGGAAATGAAAGTTTTAAATCCCCAGAGCAATAAAAACTACAAAATACCCAGAAATAACCAAATAAAGAGATGGATATAGCTTATGAAGAAAATTATTTAAGTACTAAAAAATTTTTTCCAAATGAATGGGAAGACAAAATTTTATAAAATATCAATCTTTCCACAAATAATTTATAAAATCAGTGAATTGCCAGTCAGAATCTAAATAGTATTTTTTATGGAACTTGAAAAGCTGAATCTAAAATTTGACTAGAATAGCAAGTACACAAAAAATAGCCAAAGTAAAAAATGACAGTAATTTTGCAGTGAGATATTGGCATGAGACTAAACACTGCAATAGAATAGACGGTCTCCAAAACCACATGCAAATTCCGTACACGACGAAGAAAGGATGAGCCAAACAATATGTGATGTGGAGACAAACAGCTATCCATTCGGAGAAAAGGTATAAAGTCAGTTTCTTACCTTACACCATATGCAAGAATAAATTCCAGTCGGATTAAAGATCTAAATATTAAAAAGTTATCAGGAGAAAAATTTAAGATAATAGCTTTGTGATCTTGGTGAATGATTTCCTCAGCAAAACACGAATTATCTAAGTTACTGATTTGATGACTCACAATTTAAAACATCTCTAAGGCAAACAGCACCATGAACTTTAAAGGAAAGCAACAAATCAAGAAGAACTGTTTGCTCCATAATAAAGTTACTATCCATTCATAGTATACTGACTAAGACTGGATAAGAACAATTTTTTTAAAAAGGAAAGGAGATATGACTAGGCAACTAATAAGAAATATTAATACAAATGGCAAATTAACATGAAAAAGTCTATGCAACCTCACTAGGAATCAGAGAAATGAATGTTGAAGCAATATAATGATACCATCCTTTTTATCTGTCAGATTGACAAAATTTTAATAGATTGATAGCATTTATTTATGGAAAGAATGTGACAAAATGAATAAACATACACTCTTGTGGGAATGTAACTCACTACAGGCTTTTTGGTGGCCACCTTAACAGTATCTAGTCAAATATGTGGACATCAGGTGACTACACTTCTGAGAATAGACCCAATGAAATATTCATACACGTGGCTCAAGCCAAGCCACATGTACTAGAACATTCATTGATCCTTGTTCATTCAGGTGCAGCCTAACATCCATCATTTGGAGAACAGGTACAGCAGTCGTTCTGCAATGCAGTCACTAAGACAACTGCGGGAGACAGCCACATGCACCCAGACAGAAAGATTTCTAAGACACAGTGTTAAGGGAAAAAAAATCACAGAATAACAAATCACTAGATCACATCTATCTTATTTAAACTACACGCGTCTATATATAAATGCACAGAAAAAGGTCTGAATGATACAAATCAAAGGGTTAGTTGTGGTTACCTACAGGAGGTGCTTTGACTTTATTCTGTATATATCTGTACTGTTTAAATGTTTGCAGGAAGCAAGTATTCACACATTACTTCCATAACTTTTTAAAAAACGAGTAAACATCAAATACCTCCAAACTTCCCTGTTTTGTTGCCAGCTTCGAGAAGGAGCCACACTGAAGAGTCCTCTCCTTAGAGTTCATTATTCATTCAGGTAAGGCAGCAAAAGGCACATGGCATTGTGGAAAGAGCTTTAACGTACACTCTGTGAACAAAAACCTGACTCCAAATTTTATCTTGTTTTCCTGCTTTATTTTCCCATCACCCCCTATGTTTGTTTGTGTCTGACTATTTTGTGTCTGTCTCTGTACGTGCCCTTAAACCCTCACAGAGACTATCAGTAAGTACCAGGAACCGGAAAGGGTCCCAGTCTGGATCCCTGGGATCTGGTGCACACAGGCGCTCTCAGGGGCTGAGAAATCTGGAACAAGTCCTAGCTTCTACAAGCCTCATTTTCTTCATCTGTGACATGCAGTGGCTGGCCCCGTGCTCTTGGAGTCTCCTTCCTGTCCTTCTTAATTAACCTTTAGGTTCCGCGTGCCCTGCTGGGCTCCCGCTGATCATCGCATCCCAAAGGAAAGTGAGTGTTGGGCTCCCTTCGCCAGCAGAGATCATCGAGCTTCGACAATCCCTCCGCGTGGATGGGTGGCTCATGCGGAATGCACGATTCACTAGTCAGCTGTCCCAGTTTACAACAGAAGTCATGTCCGTTTCCCCCACAGCGCCACTCATTTGGTAGACACATTTCCAATAGTTGATGCCAGGAGCTTCTCTGCGAGGATCTAGTGTTGTTTGGCATGAGCAGTCACAGTGACCCACAAACCCGAGCCCAGCGTCCCCTCCTGGAGCAAACTGTCTCTGATTGGTCTGTCCTTGTCAATAAAAGAACTCCTGTCACATCGCCAGTCACCCTTGGTTCCATTTTCTTTTGTTTTCATATTTATATATTTCCCCCATCTTACTTACCAAATATAAATGATAACACACGTATAAGAAAAAATATAGACAGGTAAAAGGTATGAACAAATTTAAAACCAATAGTACAATGAACACCCATATATGCCCACTGGTGCCCCTCCCCCCCCACTGCAACAGCATTGCTTTGACTACCCACTGGTGTTAACTACTATCTGCATTGTTTTGTCATCGGTAATTTTCGTGTTTTTCCTTACGCTTCTACCAAATATGCAGAATGAATTATATTTTAAAGGAACAAAGTTTTTTAAGAAAAAGTTTCTTATGAGAATTAAATGAGACAATGCTTAACGTGCTTAGCACAATTCCTGACACATTAAGTACTCAAAAATGTCATCTAGTCTCATCATTCTTTTAAACTTCCATTCATATAATGTAAAAGATCTTCTATTCACTCAATAATCCATCTCATTCATTTCTTAATCACCTACTATGTGTCATCTCTGCCATGCTAGATGCGTAAAGCTATACGATTTGGGTTTTATTCATCTTCTTCGTAACTTTCTATTTTGAAATTATTATAGGATCACAATAAGTAGTAAAAATAGTACAGAGGAGTTCTGTCCCCATCATCCAGCTTCTCCCAATGGTGACACTTTACATACCTATCGTACATTGTCAAAACCAGGAAACAGATATTGATACCACACAATTAACTAGACTACAGACCTTCCTCAGATTTCACCCATTTTTGCATGAACTCCTTTTTTCTTTTTGGCATGTAGTCCTGTGACATTTTATGCCATGTGTAGACTTGTGTAACCACCCACACAATCAAGATCTAGAACTATTCTGTCATCACAAAGGAATTCCCTTGTGCCACCTTTTTGTATTCATGCCCTGCTCCCTTACCTAATCCCTGGCAACCACTGATCTGGTCCCCATCTCTATAGCTGTGGCATTTTGAGAACGTCACGTACGTGGAATCATGAGATATGTAATCTTTTGAGATAAGCTCTGCCATTTCTTTCATGAGAAATTGGCTGTACATACTGACCCTGGATTTCTTGACTAGGAAGAATTTCTTGACTAGATTTTTCACAGAGGAGAATTAATTCCATCTTCAGATCATGTAGAGTGTTTCATTCCTAAGGAAATCTGAGAATCTAATGACACTCTGAAGATAAAGGATTTAGCCATTAGAACTCACCAGGACATTGGAAGGTGTCCGTGGCGTATGCTGCATGGAAGGGAGCGGGGAGCTGGTGATAACCCTTAGGGCAGAGTCTCGACCCTCCTGGAGGCCCAGAGGTGAACTCCACAATTAAGGGCAAGAACGTGCACTTGCCACCCATGCCAGGCATTAGAGAGCTTGGAAGAGATTCATCTATAAATGTTAAAAATGAGTTTCAAGGACTTCTACCAATTCCTCCCACCCACAAGTGACCAAAAAAAGGGATTGTTTGCAAATTGCACAGCAGGCCAGGAAAACAGTCTGAAAACCCTTTCAATCAGATATTTTGGAAGGAGCCTGTCTAAAAACAACCCTTGCCAAGTTTCCAAGCTGCTCCTTTGTAAGCTCATTTTTGAAGATTTGTCACAAAGCAGGAACTGGAAGAAGAAACATGTTTTATTTTGTTATACAATGGCATCCTTTGTCCAACAAATAGATGTGATAATATCACTGTGTTGGATACACTCTCCCCTTCTCCAGAGTGGTTGGGGCTGCTTTTTAAATTTTTGCACCTTCAGTCTGGTTGAGAGCACGGAAAGAATGGTGCTAAAAGGCTCTTTTCAGACACTTCAGGGGCATTCTTTTGTTTGAATTTACTTCCCCTTTCCCACCCAGTCCCTGGCACCAGACACAGCCTTACAAATCAGCCCCGACTGGCAGGAGGAATAAAGTCAGCAGGAGCTGGTGCCAAGTTCCTCTCAGGCTCTGTTCGCCAGGCCCCTGCTAGCCCTCCCTCCACATAGGAAGGGCATAGTGACTGTTCTCAGAAACAGAGCTTTGTACCCATGCCAAATGGCTTTTGGGGGCAGTTAGAGCAGAGATCCCCCCATTTTCATTTTACCTAGCCGAGCACTTTGCAGTTTACCACCTTTTCCCTTGGTCTAATATTAGAAGCTCTATCGCATTCTGAGACTATTTTCTGGAAGGGCATTCCAAATAAAGAAGCATCCTTGTAAACCAATGGCAACAAAAATGACTTTATATGGTGAACAATTTATTATCTGCCACTGGCTTAGAGAGCTAACTCACATGAGTGCTACAGTTTTCTAAAACACACAAAAGCGTATGAAAATACAAAGATGTGATCTCCAGTTGTCTGATCCAGACATGATCACCACCTACAGGTGCATGAATTTTTAGCCACCACAGCTTTGAATTAGCTCAGCTGCATGGTTCAGAGCACTGGTTCTCAATTGGGACAATTTTGCTCTCTCCCTCCCCAGGGCAATATCTGGAGACATTCTGGGTTGACTCAGCTGAGTAAGGGTGCCACTGGCATCTAGTGGGCAAAGGCCAGGGTTGCTGCTAAAACATCCTGCAATGCACAAACCAGCCCTTCCCAGCAAAGACTTTCCTGGTCCTAAATGCAAATAGGGCTGAAGTTGAGAAATCTTGGTTAAAGGAAAGCACAAAGTCTTTGAATTCAGATATCCTGGATTTGAATCTTACCTGCACCCTCAACTTAACCTGTGCAAGTTTCGATTCCTCTTCTTTCAACTTAAAATGATCCTCCTTGTCTTGCTGAATCATTGGGAGGAGCAAATGAGATCAGAAAAAGATCATAGTGCTCAGCACACACTGAGTACTCAGTAAAAAAATAGATTCCTTCCCCTTCCTTCCTTGCCTTACACTACCTCCTCTGAGTGCTGAGTCCCAGCAGCCGCTGCCCTCTCCCTTACTGCTGGGGGTCAGCTGCTGTAGCAGGTATCTGCTCTGCTTTCCTCTGAGCCTCTGGTCTAGTGGGGCTGGTCTAGTGGGGTCAGGTGTGCACACAAGGCCCAGAGTATCCCAAGCCCTGACCACAGAGATTATGTCAGAGGAAGGACTGCAACCCAAGTCTGACCAACCATAGCCATCCCAAGGACTGTAGCTAGAGCCCTTGGGAAATAGATCCTCATTTTTTTCTGAAATGAATCAGAAAATGTGAGAACAAAATAAGTCTAGAGCTGCCAGGAGCTATCTTTGCCACCAAAAAGAACCAAATCAAAAAGGACTTAATATGCAGAAATTAGAGATGGGAGGTGGGGGTGAGGGCTGGCACAGAGTGAAACGGGGTTCTGGTGAAATCTTTCAGTGACCTTTTAGCTTACATTAAATTGATTAGGTTTCTGATTAACAGAGCTGTGTAGAGGGGATAGAAAGCACAGGCTGTCGGGATGTCAGCATTCCAACCAACCTGCAAATACCTGCTGAGTGTCGTGCGAGGTCCTGATAGGGACAAAAGGTATAGCTTCTGTCCTCAAGAAGTTTCCAATCCAATTTGGGGAACAGACAAATGCATAGGTAAAGGTTAGCATTACAAGGTTGTGTAAATGCTGAGAGGATCACATTGCTGACAAAGTGGGGTTGGAGGTGGGAGAGCTATTCTTCTGTGTCGGAAGGAGCAGGGGATACTTCGTAAAGGAAGCGACTTAGTTGGCACCTCTCCCCAGCTGCCCAAGCCAAAAAGCTGCCCTTTCACTATGCCAACACACAGAATCTCAGAACTGAAGAGGACTTATACACCTCCAAACACCTTACCCCAGACCCAGTGAGCCGAGACCTCTATTCATTGGCCCCGGGGCCCCCTCCTCCTGGACACTGTCCACCGCACTCTTCTTGATCTACCCCCAAAGTGCACAGCCCCCTCCATGACTGCTGCTCCAAACCATTACCATCCCCATGATGCGGAGCATCTCCTTGCCCCACACCCAAGCACATACGTCTCCCTTCCCTCCCAGATCCTTCCACTGTTCCCTCTAGAACTTTTACTACAGGACCAGCAAACACCCACATCTCTCCTCTTCTCAGAATGTTCTTACACTCCTTTCCTACGTTGGGAGTCAGCTGAGCACTGAGCACAACAGTTCCTCTGAAATTCCCTTGCAGGAGGTGAAACCTCATCTCTTCATTCCCCTCGAATCTCACAGTCAGGATGTAACTAACCTTATTCCCAACGCCGCTTCCAGGCAGTTACTGCTCTGCCCTCTGTCCAAGATCTCCGCTCTTTTGAGAATCCTGCCTCCTGGTCCTGCCACCTCTTGGTCCTGCCACCTGATCCTGTCTCCTCTTCATTGCTCTCATCTACCCATCTCCAGGAGCATAGTGAACATTGTCATCTATGTGAATAGCGCCCCCTGGAGTTTTGCATGGCACACCCTACACAGCCTTAGGCAGTGTCCCAGGGTCTTGACATCACCTTCAGTGGCTTTCTCTTCTCCCCAGCTAAACCCCTGCCTCCCTCAATCACACCCTAAACTCTCCAATATTTTTAATTCAAACATCCCAATCCCTTCAAGTCACTAGCTCAAGTATCCCGACAAGAAGCCTTTTCCATGGAAAATTAGGAAATCTGTGACCTCTCCGTTTTCTATCAGTTCCTTCTGCTCTCATTTCTTCCTTAGCTCATCCCAGAGCTTGCAGTCTATCGTTGCAATTATTCCCTGCTGAGTACACACAGTCTGTTGCTACCCTCATTCCACTCCACCTGGCTGGCAAAGCCCCAACCCTGAAGAAACCCAACCTCCTGCCATCCCTAACCATCTGCATCTTGGAAGCAGTATTTCCATGGGAAATCACAAAACAGGGCAGATAGGAAACACATAAACTACAACACTTTCCTCTCCGTCATCACACACATTCCCCAAATCGGCGAGTCCTGTGGGTGTTCTTTCCCAGCGCCTCTCGTGGGCATGACCTTCTCTCCACCTCAAGACCTCCGCTGAGGTCTCTACAGCATCTGCTGCCACACAGACTACTGAAATAGCACAGAGGGAGTTTTCAAACATAAATATTGTACCCTTCCTTTGGCACTGCCTACACGTCTTCAATGAGGTACACTTGTTATTAGAATGAAATCATAAATTCTTATCACAGCATTACCCCACCTGGCCCTGCTTATAGTTCTACTTAGATCTCATGCTCTCCTCTGTGTAGCCCTGTACAACAGCGATGTTGACTTTCTCTCTGTTCCTCAAAGTTGCATACTCCTTTTGGCCCCCAGAGGCTCCCCGCAGCTGTTCCTGCTGTCTAAAAGTCTCTTCCCCTTTTAGCTTGTTCCGGCCCATCCTGAGCTCTGAGCATCAACATATTGTATTCAGAGATACGTTCTCTAATCTTCCTTCCACCATACAGAAGATCAAGTTACACTGATCTATAATCTTAACACACCATACTTATATTTTAGAAATCCTTATCACAAATACAATTGTGTTACTAGTTGGGGTTTTTTGTCATTTATATTTTGAGACAGGATCTACTCTGTCGCCCAGGCTAGAGTGCAGTGGCGTCATCATAGCTCACTGCAACCTCAAACTCCTGGGCTCAGGTGATCCTCCTGCCTCAGCCTCCTGAGTAGCTGGGATTACAGGTGCACGCAACCACACTACATTAATTTTTTTCTATTTTTTTGTAGAGATAGGGTCTCGCTCTTGCTCAAACTGGTCTCCAACCCCTGGCCTCAAGCAATCCTCCCACCTTGTCCTCCCAGTCTCTTCAATAAATAGTTTTAGATCCCTTTTTTTTAAATAGTTAAAGAAGAAAAAATAAATAGTTTTGAGGAAAACTGGATATCCATATGCAGAAAAATGAAATTAGACCCTTATCTCACACCACATACAAAAATTAGCTTAAAACATATTAAAGACTTAAACATAAGATCTGAAAATGTAAAATTCCTAGAGAAAACACAGGAGAAAATCTCCATGACATTGAACTGGAAAATGACTCTTTTGATAGGATCCCAAAAGCACACGCAACAAAAACAGAACTAGACAAATGGGATTACATCAAACTAAAAAGCTTTTACAGGGCAAAATGAATGATTAACAGAGTGAAGAGACAACCTACAGAATGGGGGAAAATATTTGCAAACCATACATACGGTAAGTTAATATGGAAAATATATTAGGAACCCAACTCAATAGCAAGAAAACAATCCAATTTTAAAATGGGCAAAGAACCTGAACAGATATTTCTCAAAAGAAGACATGCAAATGGCCAACAGTTATATGGAAAAATGTTCAATATCATTAATCATCAGGGAAATGCAACTTAAAACCACAGTAAGCTATCACCTCCCCCCTGTTAGAATGACTGTCATCAAAAAGATGAAAGATAATGTGTTGGCGAGTGTGTGGAGAAAGAGAAATCCTTGCACATTATTGATGGGAATGTAAACTAGTACAGTCATCATAGAAAACATTATGGAGCTTACTCAAAAACTTAAAAATAAAACTACCACATGATCCAGCAATCCCATTATTGGGTACATAGCCAAAGGAAATGAAATTAGTATGAGAGATATCCGCCCTCCCGTGTTCATTGCAGCACTATTCACAGTAGCAAAGATATGGAATCAACTTAACTGTCCATCAACAGATGAATGGTTAAAGAAAATGTGGTATATATACACAACGGAATACTATTCAGCCTTAAAAAAGAAGGAAATCCTGTCATTTGCAACAACATGGGTGAACCTGGAGGAAATAAGCCAGGCGCAGAAAGACAAATACTGCACAATCTTACTTATATGTGGAATCTAAAAGAGTTGAACTCACAGAAGCAGAGAGTAGAATGGTGGTTACCTGGGGCTGGGGGTGGGAGGGGACTTGGGAAGATGTGATCAAAGGATACAAAATTTTAGTTGAAAAAGAGAAATAATTTCAAGAGATCTATTGTACAACATGGTGACTATAGTTAATAATAATGTGCTATCTTTTTGAAAATCACTAAGAGAGTAGATTTTAAGGGTTCTCACCACAAAAAATGATAGGTATATGAGGCAATGCATATGTTAATTAGCTCAATTTAGCCATTCCACAATGTGTTCATATTTCAAAACATCATTTTTTGCATGATAAACACATACTATTTTTATGTCAATTAAGAAAGAAAGATGTCCAAGAAACCCCAGTTGTGCTAGCCTCAGCTGTTTCAGTCTTCCCAGCATTAATCCTAAAATATGTGAGTGAATGAGCCTTCAGATGATTCTAACCCCAGCCATCAAGCTGTCGCAACTGACATCCCAACTTCCCCTCTGAGTCCTGCCCAAATTGCACATTCATAAGCAAAATAAATGTTGTTGTTTTAGGCCACTAGGATTTGGGTGGTTGGTTATACAGCATTAGATAACCGGAAAGCATTGGACCCACTGGCGAGGAGCTATGAAATACCTGACCAAAAACACTACCAATTTCAAATACATTCCAGAAGCTAAAAGTGAATGCTTAAGGTCACTCTAATTGCACCATCTTACTTTGCTGGTTCCCTATCTGAGCTTTGGAAAGAAGTAGTGTTACCTTGACAACGAAGACCATCCAGAAAAATCTCTGGGCTGACATAATATTAACCTCCACACTCCAGCTTCCTGGGGAATTTATATTTTACTTTTGCAATCCATACTTTTGTGTGTGCACTAGGTTTTTTCAGCACACAATGGTTTCAATGGCATTAATGATGAAATGTGGCTTTTTGCTAGACAGAAGTGGAATACTTGTCCTTTACTCCTTACCAATTGAACTGCAGAGATGATCTCATTAAAATCTTCTAAGAAATTCTGCACAGCAATCAGACTCATTTTTGCTCAGAATTATAGGTGCCCAAATGCAGAGACTGTTGCCAGTATTCAGTCCTGCTAGGATGGGCACGGCACCGTGTGCTGGGGGTACTAGCGTGTGCTGGTCTCTGCTGCCCACACTGATGCTCTCAGTGATCCCTTAGCCCTCTTCTGGCTGCATTTTTTTTCCAAGTTTCTTATTTAAAATTTAAGCTTCTCTGGCCTTCACAAGCAATTTACCAGGAATTGAACTAAGACAACTTAAAAATGTAAACTGATGTCAGATGTTAGATTCCTCCAAAAATCCAGGAAAATCAGAACGTTGCATTTTAATCAGTTGGCAGGTGGTCTGTGATCGTGATGAATTTCTTACTCTGGTTGACACATTTTCAAATGTTAATGTCTTCTCAAGGAATAAACTGTGTTCTAATGATTGAAATAATGGCTTCGAAGGCGAGCATTCCGCTTATTATGGCTTCAAATCTTGGCACTATGCATGGAGAGGTGTTAGGTTATGCACTCGACAGAGAAATAATTATGATTACATAATGAAAAGGAAGAGGCTTTCAGATAGGGATTATGAAGAGGACCTAAGTCGTGAGGAAAAGAGATTCCTTCTCAAGATGGGACTATCCTTAATCAAATGCAACACAATATAGAAGACACTAGATCAAGTTTCCTCAAAATTGCACAATTCACGCTCACCAGGGTCCTGGTTTGTGGACACATTTTCTTTCTCTATCCCCAAAGAAGAGAGAATCAGAGAGTTTTTTTCTCCTATCAAAACTCAATTTTCTTTCAATCTAACACTGAGTTCAGAAAGGCCTGAAACTTGATCATATCAGAGCGAGTTCCCAGCTTTCAACCCTCCAGGAAGAAAGGAGAGCAGACAGCCTCCTGGTGACCAAACACACTTCCCTCTGCAGGCTGACTGGGAGAATTTGTTTGAAAACAAATAAAGAATAACTGTCAGCAACAGGAAACAGGAATTGGGAATATTATCCTGGAAGGAATTATCAGTCTCCTACGACATTGTTTCTTTAAGCCATGGCTGATAAAATTTTCCCACCCTCTTGGCCTTGCAATTCCTAATTAAACCTATCCTGAGCTACCTTCTTAGCAAAACATGTGTCTCAGTCCATTTAGGTAACTAAATGTCTCAGACTGGGTAGCTTAGAGACAGCAAAAATTTATTTCTCACAGTTCTGGAGGCTGAGAAGTCCAAGATCAAGACTCTGGCAGATTTGGTGTCTGATGAGGAACTGCTTCCTGGTTCATAGACAGTGCCTTTTTCCTGGGTCCTCCTATAGTGCAAGGGAACAAGGGGTCTCTCTTGGGCCTTTTTGAGAAGGGCACTAAGTCCACTCCTGAGGATTCTTCCCTATGACCTAATCACCTTCCAAAGGCCCCACCTCCTAATACCAGCACCTTGGGGGTTAGGATTTCAACATATGAATCTTAGGAGGACATGGACATTCAGCCCATAGAAACTTGCAAACTGCTTCACTGTAGAAATGCCATCTGTTAGCCACACTTTTAATAATGTAGCCAATACAGAGAATCTCCTTTCTTTTTCTGAGATTAGCATAATGTGAATCACATAGGTGCAAAAATTCAGGTGAATGACACTAAGAAGGAAATTGAGGAATAACTGCTTACCCTACTCCCAAATCTTGTTTTGTGCCTGAGCAAAAGCAGACCTCCAAAAATCCCTATGTATTAGTTTTCTATGCTATGCAACAAAGGACCACAAACTTTGTGTCTTAAAACAATACCCATTTATTATCTCACAGTTTCCATGGGTCAGGAGTCTGGGCATCATTTATCTCTGCCCAGGGCCTCATCAGGCTTCATTTTCACCTGGAACTTTGGGTCCCCTTCTAAGCTCTCTGGTAATTGGCAGAATTCAGATCCTCAAAGCTGTAGAATGGAGGCCCCAGGTCCTAAAGGCCACTTGCTATTCCTGCAATGTGCATCTCTGACAATGTGGCAGTTTGCTTCTTCAGGGCTGTATTAGCTGGCTCAGACTACCACAAAAAAAATGCCATAAATTCAGTAACTTAAATGACAGAAGTCCAAGATTAGGATGTCAGCAAGGCTGGTTTCTGGTGGGGGCTCTCCCCTTGGGTTGCAGGCAGTGACCATCTTTGTGTGAGCTTTATGCTCACATGAGCTCTTCTTTGTCTGACCATGTGGCTGGAGAGAAAGACCCATGACAAAAGTCAACAGGAGAATGTCTTCAACTTACTCCATCTCTGACTTCAGGACCTCCCATAAAGGGAGTTGGGGGTTTAGATCAGGCCCTCTGAGGACATCTCCCAAGGGAGATGTCAACTGATTGAACACCTTAATTAAAATCTCCAAAATTTTTTTTGTACAATAACATAGCCTAATCTAATCACTACAGTGAAATTCCATCAAATTCATGCATCCCTTGCACTCAAGTAGAGGGGATGATCCAGGGAGCATACGCCAGGGGTAGGTACCTTGGGGGCCCTCCCAGAACTCTACCCACGATACCCTACCATTGACCCTATGATGTCCTTTCTCTCATACGCCTCTACCCCTCAGCACTCTCACCTGTCATGCTCCTGCCACACACACGTGCCTGCACACACATATACACACACACACTTGCAGACACCCACTTGGTCATTTCCCCTGGCCTCCCCATACCCTTCTTCCCCTTGCCCATGTCCATCCTGACCTAAAAGGGCTGGCTTGTTGGAGCACAGAGGGAGACAATTAGAAGAGAATTTTTTTTTCTCTCTACCAATTATTAATAAATCTTAGTTTGAACCTGATGTCCTTTCTCTAAAGACATTCACCAGGCCTTAATAGTTACAGTGACTAGTATCTATGAGCTTTTAAAGGTCCTACCAAAAATGTATGAGATCTTAAAAAAAAAAGTTATTGTCTCCAAAATGTAAAATTCAATATTACTACTTAGTTTAATGCTTATAAAACATTATCAGGATAAATAGCTTAAATCATTAGGTATAAATTTTAGTTAATGGGGGATATGAGAATATTTTAATACGTTTGACATGATAGGGCATGGAGCTCCAAAAATAGGGGTATCTAGGACCTATGAAAGATCCAAACAGCTGAGACCCATTTATGACCAGCAGTAGAATTTGAAGGTTGAGATTTGAGAGAAATCTCAGAATGGCACTTACTTTATTATACTTTCCACTTTGAAGGTATTTCTACTTTATTATACTTTCTACTTTGAAGGTAGCATTCAAGCTTTTTCTTGATCCTGCCTACTTCCTTGTGAATTAGAAAAAGCAGATACTATAGATATTATTTTTTTTATTCCACATATTGGAGAAACAGTAATAAATTAAGGCACTTATCTGAGGCCACAGTGGAATTATGAGAAAGAACATGGTCTTCTGTCAAACCACAGAACCACAGATTCTGAGCATTGAACAGTTGAGTGCTCTCACCTGATGGATGCAAAGAAAACGTGCAGAGCCCAGCATCACGCTAGCCAGTGAGTGAGTAGTAGAGACAGAAATCAGGACTGGTTGACTCCTAACCCAGAGTTCTCACCAATACAACACAGTTTCTCTTTCATCTCTTAATACGAAACTCAGGTCCTTCCAGTTCAACTTCTGTGTCTCTCAGACTGGACCTCACTGCATGATTTTCAGAGGGTTTTTTTGCTGTTTTTTTGTTTTCTTTTGGAGACAGAGTCTTCCTGTGTCATCCCAGCTAGAGTGCGGTGGCATTATCACTGCTCGATGCAACCTCAAACTCCTGGGCTCAAGCAATTCTCTTGCCTCAGCTTCCCAAGTAGCTGGTTCAATATAGGCACACACTACGACACCTAGCTAATTTTTATATTTTTGGTAGAGACAGGGTCTCACTTTTGCTCATGCTCAACTCGAACTCCTAACCTCAAGCAATCCTCTAGCCTCGGCCTCCCAAAGTGCTAGGCTTACAAGCGTGAGCCACCACGCCCAGCCAATTTTCATTTTTAATTCTTTTCATCACAAACCTCACCTGGAATTCTGATAATAAACAGTAAGCAGAACCCTGGAATCCTGGTGATAGACTCTCAGAGATCTGTCCATCCTCTCCTAGATATCTCTTCAACAATTCTCCCTAAGGGAGAGGTCAACTGGCCTCTACTTTATTGCCTCCAGTAACAGGGAGCTTACTACCAAAGACTTGCACAACTCCATTCTGAGCAGCCTTAATTGTCACGATGCCCTGCCTCCCTCTAACTTCATTCGTGGTTTTCTGGAGGGACATAGAATGAGCATAAGTTCTTTCAGAGGCCATTGTGTCTCCTACGTGAAGATGATTATCTTTCTCAGATCACTTCCCCTCCCAGAGTTTCTCAATGGCGGTGTCATTAGCACTTAGGGTAAGACTTCCTCCTCAATCGGAACTGTCCTCACACTGCAGGGTTTTCAGCATCTCTGGTCCTCTGCAAACAAGACCCCAGGAGCCCTCCCATACACTCACCTTGTGACAACCTATTCAGGGTGACAACAAAAGATTCCCCTCAACATTCTCAAAAACCTTTGGGCAAGGGAAGAATACTGTCCCTGATTGAGACCCCCCAGGCCCGACCCCATGCTGTCAACCATTTGCTGTACTAAACATGGTGCAGCTTTTTCAGTCCCTAGGATTCTCAAAGCAGCCCATGATGGGAGCTTTGTGTCACTGTTCACAGAACACAGGATCACAGAGGGGACAAGAGAATTAATGACAAGAATTTAAAACTGCATAGAAGGAAACCTGCCATGTTTAGGAATCTGCCATTTGACACCGCTCCCATGTGTTCCCCACTTGAAAGCCACCCTCCTGTTCTTCTGTGGCAATTGGGAAGCATGTGTTGCCAATTAAGCAATTTTTTTCTAGACTAGAAATCCAAATTACATTGTTTCCCACCCAAATAGCCAGCTCTCAATTATTCTGCCAACCCAAGAACCTTGTAGTTCTTCAAATATCTTTCACCTTTGGCCATTGTTTTCTTAGCTATTAACAAACTACTTTGGGATCCTTTGATTTTGATTAAAATTGCTTAAGTCAGAGTAATTATAAAGACCAAAAAAACTGAAATCCAATTGCCCTTGGAATTGCTTTGAAATCAGAGCACGACACTGGCAAGAGATGACGCTGTCATTGAATGTGAGACCACCACGCAGGACCTCCAGGCTTGTCCATGCATTCCCAGACTCCTCTTGATTACACAAGATAGCTGTTGTGCTTTGAGAGGCAGTGAGTAATATGCGTTCTGGTGGCAAAAGCTGGGCTTCTTGCTTTGAACCTTGGGTCTGAGACTTACCAGCCGTGTGACCACGGGCAAGTTTGTTAACCTCTCTATGCCTCCATTTCCTCTTCTGTAAAATGGAGATATCAGCATATGCCTCCTATAGTTGTTGTAAGGCCTGGGTGAGCTAAGGCACTGTGGCAGGTGGTCACCACTCCACCAGAGCCCTGGGGCTTTTTATGGGTTCTATGCACCCATCCCCTGGCTACTATGTATGGGGGGAGGGGTGGGTCTTGTTTTTAATCTTCTTCTAAAAGCCTGTAACTCTCATCACAGAGCTGTGTGAAAGCTACCTGAGCTGCTCTGCATTGAGCACAAAAAGCCATAAATACCTGGGAGTCTGTATCTCCCCCTTACCACCATCAGCCTGCCAGGGCAGCCCCCAGCCAGCAACTGCTTGGGCAGGAATAAGAAAACCTGGTGCCTCGGCCACGAGTGAGGACACACTCTACAACACTTAACACTCCACAGCACCCCATTCCATCAGGATGAGACCGGGATTCACCTGAAATCACACCCTTGTTTGGTTTCTTCTCCTACCCTGTCCTGCCTCTTCCAATTCCCTGGGCAAAATCTTACACAAATCCCCTGCCTACAAATCCTCTTCTTGGCATCTGGAAATCCAACCTGAGACAGGCACTTACTGTAATTCACACCTAGTAAGCATTTAATAAACATTAGTCTTCATCGTGTTTGTTGCTAGTAGCCACTAGGAATTCAGTGACGCTTTAAAATGAATCTGAATTTTATAAGTCACAGCCACTTCTAAAATAATTTGAAAAATTGTTTCAAATTATTGTGAAAAATAATTGCCTATGTGCAAGAGGCTGTGTGTTCACCCTGCAGCCTGGTGGATGGTCAGGACGCACTACAATAATCCTACTGTTCTCCATGACCCACATTTGGAAAGAATGGCTTTCAAACAAGTCCTTTATTTCACTGCAAATAAAACCAAGGACAGGCTATGTCTAACTCTGTGTGAGCAGTCCCAGGTCCAGGGCAAGTGAGTGGCGAGCAGAATCTAGAACCCAGGTCTCCTGCCCCACTCAGTGTTGTTTTTGTTATACCCTGTGCGCACGCGCTGGCCAGTTTTCAGAGACAACCAAGCCATGGGGCCTCAGAAGCCTTCTCAGAGCACTGCAGCAATACCCCATCAACAGCTACTGAAGGCCTGTGGGCATAGTAACCATGCTAAGCATTTTTTTTAGCACTTAGCCTTAATTTAAAAAAAAAATGTTTTGAAGCTAGACATTTTGATGAAAATCAAAGTATGTGGAAGCTCTGTGCCTTCTAAAAGTTTGTCACTGCGTATGGACAAAAGGCCAAATGCATGAGAAATATGTGAAAACACCTGGACAGCATCAGGAAGTTGAGACTACATAGGCATGTGGAATAAATCTAGAGAAATGTTAGAAGACGTTACCTAGCAATTATTAGTATATTTATTTAAGCGGTTAAATTTGGGGTTCAAGTCTTATGCCAAAATTCAAATTATAGAACAGGTAGAAGCAGGGGTGCTCCAACTGAAGAGGGTGGAAAGCCAGAGCACTGTGGCCCCATCCCACCACCCCACGATCTAGGCTAACCCTCATTCATTTGCAGCAGGGGAAATTCGCAGTCCTGAGGCCAGCTCACCAGCTCCCTCTCTGAGACGCTTATTTCCCCTCACCTAGTTCTTAGATAACAGTCTGACCCCTGTCCTGTCTCCCATGCCTTGGGGAAGATTCCTTCTCCTTCTCTGGAGCCCAGAGTGTGGGGGCGGGAGCTACTTAGCAGGATGGGAATGAGGTGTGCCTGGTGAACGAGCTCCAAAAATATAATTTCACTGAGGGACAATGAGAGCGTTGTGGGTTCCCAGGGCCAGCCTGTCACAATCTAAAGGAAGGGTGTGGGTGTGCCGGGTTCTCACAAGTGCCCCAAGCTGGTGAGCTTCCATAGACAGAGGGTCTGGAAGAGAAGCCCCTTGCTGCTGAGGGCCCTGTGGCATACCTGCCCCATCCAGTGCAGAATGGGGTGCCTTTTCTGCCTAGCTCTGTTTGGCAAAATCCATTCAACAGTGTGGAAAATGCACTTTTGCAGATCTAGTGGCACTCTCTACAAGAAGTAGCTCTCCTGGGTGAGGCAGGAGGATTAGAGCTGTCAGCATTCTCTCCCTGTGGCTCATACTGGTTTTGTTGTCAGGAACACAGCCAAGAAGGGAATGAGAAGACAACCCAGGAGTGGCATCAGGCCAGGGGTTGGTCTCCGAGGGCCCCAGGTTCCCCCTGTTCCCCAGCTCCTTTTGACACACCACCTCCCCGCCCACCAAAGCCTGCTTTCAGGAGACACCAAGAACAGTGTTCACACTGTAAAGATCATGGTACCCCAGAGTGTAGTCGCATATATTGAAAAAGGATGTTTTGCTCAAACGGGTTTAGGAAATCCAAAGTTAAAGAAGTTTATTTTCTAGGACACTTCTCAGAGCCCTAAAATCTAATGAGCACTAGAATGTTCCAACAGCATCACTCCTATACAGTATATCGCATTTCCCCAACATGACTTAATTGTGGAGCACTTTACCCCAGCTGCAGCTTCCAGAACCAGGGAAACTTGATTCTGTTTGTTCTCCTCCTTTTTCTACTTCAGTGGTTCTCAAAGTGTGGTCCACGGATGCACTTTCAGGGATCCACGAAGTCAAAACTATTTTCATAACTGTAGTGAGACATTATTTGTCTTCTTGACTGTGTTGACACTCGCACTAATGATGCAAATGCAATGAGGGCCAAAACTGCCGGCGCCAGAGCAGGTATCAAGGCTGGGGCACCACTCTGTCCTAGTGGCCGTTCTATTCTGCACCACGGCATATTTGCAAGGGGTGGGGGGAGCCAGTTTTACTTAAGAATGGCCTTGATGAAGCAATAAAAAGTATGAATTTCATGAAGTCACTATCTTTGATGTCACATTTTTAATATGCTGGGTGACTAAATGGGAGGTTCATGTCAAGCACTTCTACTGCACACTGAAACGTGACAGTGGCCTCTTGGAAACCCTCTGGTGCGATTCTTTGAGTTGTGAGCTGAACCACCTCTTTTTCGAATGGGACAACATTTTACATGGCTGACAGACCATGGTTATTCAGACTTGGGTATTGGGCAGATATTTTCTCAAAAGGGAATGAAATGAGCCTATCTCTACAAAGAAAACAACTGAAGAATTTGATGCCAATTATAAAATTTGAGGTTTCAAGCAAAAGTTAGAATTTTGGGCCATGAGTTTGACAGCTTAAAGACTGTTAATGGGCTGGGTGGTAATATTAACAAATGTGGTAATTTTGATATGATACAAAATGAAATATGTCAACATTTGGAAGATCTGCATAATTCAGTGAACCATTATTTTCAAAATAGTGAACGCATGATGTTATAAAAATCTTACATGGGTATAAGATCCATTCAAAGTGCAAGTTACACCAGCGGATTTTAGTGTAACAGAGTATAAAATTTTCATTGCTACAGTTTCAGATTTTACATGCAACCTCCTAGAAATTGCCACTTGTCAAGATTTGTTGTAGCAGAATATCTACTGTTAAAATGTTCTTCCCTTTTCTAACTACATACCTTTGTAGAGCTAGATTTTCTTCCCTTCCTTCAAACAAAGTAATGTATGGCAACAGATTGAATGTAGAGGCAGACATGACAATCCAGCTGCTTCTGTTAAGCCAGACATCAGTGAAATTTACAAAAAGTGTAGAGCAAAAAAATCACTCTGAGTGATTTTTTTGTTTTGTTTTGGAAAGTATAGACATTTTTTCAATTAAAAAAGTAATCTGCAATCCCCATCAAAGTACCACCTTCATTCTTTACAGAACTAGAAAAAATAATTCTTCACTTTGTATGGAACCAGAAAAGACCTCGTATAGCCAAAGCAATCTTAAGCAAAAAGAACAAACGGGGAGGCATCAGTCTTCCTGACTTCAATTTGTACTATAAAGCAATAATAATCAAATGAGTTTGGTATTGGCACAAGTATAGAAGCATTGATCTTTGGAACAGGACTGAGAATCCAGAGATGAAACCATCTACATATGGTAAAAAATGCATTTTTAAAAATTGATTCATAACAAGTCAAAACCTGAATGTAAACAGAAAAGGCAAATATGAACTGCTTTGTGAAAATGTGTCCACAAGGCAGAGCACATGAAATGTTCACAGAAAGCATCCTAAAGACGAGTCTATTTCATAACTCAGCAATGCAATTGCACTTCTTAATATAAACTCCTAGAAAACTTGTACATGTACTCCAGAAGATATAGATGAGGAAGTTTATTACAACATTGTAAAAGCAAAAATCTATAAAAAATATAAATATTTATCCTTGGAGGAATAAATAAATAAGTTGTAGAATATTCAAACATTATATATCATTTATAAGTTAATATGTGCATACATTTTGTGCATATTTCTCTATGTATATTTCAACTTAAAAGTTCATTATAATATTGAATAAACTAGATTTTTCTATATTGATATTGATAAATCCTGAAAATACTAATGAGTGAAAAAATTATGAAATAGTTACATAATCTAGGTTAATTTTAAGAAGTGATCTAAGGAGAAATAGTATATACTATGAATGTGTATATATATTTATATATTCATGTATATTCATATGTATATATTCTAGAATGATATGCACCGAATCATGACATAGGTTACCATGAGGAGGCAGTACAAAGAGAAATGTGAGGAACCCTCAACTTGCTGTGCAGTAGTCTACTGTTTTAATAACAGAAAATATCTGAAGCAAAATGAAAAACGTTAGCATTCATCTATTTGGGTTGGTAAATGGGACTTTGCTATTTTATTCTGTGTACTATTCTAATTTTTAAACCTTTTAAAAATTAAAATTGACTCATAATTCAGACATTCTCCTTCCAACTTCAAAATTTGTAATAAGGCCACCAAGTTCAGCCCTACAACTCAATCAATTTGCACCTTCACTAGTATATATGGCAATGCTGTACTTTTAAGAGAAAGAGCATATCAGATCAAACCAAGCTGATATCTGGAAATTACTTAAAATGGAATCAAAAGCCTTCGAAAAGAATGTGTTTTAAACTCAGTCAACATTCCATGCATTTTCCTACATCATATCTCCAATTTTGGGTCTCAATGATTTCTGTAATAATAATAGACAAATTTATAGATTTGCGTAGTATAAAAAACTTTACACATATAATTAAGAAAATGAACTGAACTGAAACATTTTCAATACCAGGATAAATAAAAAATGAACTTAGAATTTTACCAGTTCATTAGAAATTTCAATTAACCACAAAACCCTGTACTACATTATTATCTTAAATGTAGATTTAACAGTTGAACATATCTCTGCAGGGGGTGTACGTTTAAGCTGGTGCAAGCATTCCAAGGATGCTCATTTCCATATGAATAATTAATATGCCAATTATACATCAGTCATTTATGCACAGAAGTCAGATCAACAGTCCCTCTACTTGGTAACAAGTTATTGCGACTTTAAAGTTTTTTAATGTACTGGAAAGTAATAAAATTCTATTTCATTAAGAATTGTATTTAATTCACAGTTTGCACAAACCCAGCTGTTCTTTTAACTCACGTGATTTGCATGCATGTTTTCCTCACTTAATTCAGATATGGGTATTAATATAGACCCTACTCTATGGAGTAAAGTACTTTGGAACCTATTAGTGAGGTTCCAAAGATAACTAAGTTACACAATATTGAAATGGAGAAATATATTTCATTTTCATCTTAAGTTGTCTATGCCAGTGGTACCTAGGTTTTTAGATTCCACAGAGCTATAAATTTATTTTTTAAAGATAAAAAAGGAGAGCCAACACTGGGTTGTCCTTTCTCTTGGTCATGACCACTTTCTTACTATGCTTTATAACTTACATGTATGCTATATACGTTATTCTATACATCAAACATTTTATAATAAAAATAAGCATCATTATAGATTAAAAACCAAGTAAGAATCTTAAAGAAACATATTAGGTGTCACTATCATTTCATAAAAGAAAGGATGTTTTAACATTTAAAGAATACGAAAGATATAACCCCAGGGAAAAAATCAAAACATCTTAAATTGAATAATTTTAACTTTATGTAAAACACATTGTCCTTGCTCTTCTAATTTCACTTCCAACCAGTGAAAAATTCTTCATTTTCATGCAATAGACCATATGGTTTATGAGTTCATCCTGGCATCTAAGAAATTAAGCCCTGTGTTAGTCAACAACTCATATGTATAGGTTCCACTTTTCATCCTTCCCTCTTACATTGCTGCATTTGAAATGTTTTTAGAAAGTGCAAAGACTGGAAGCAAATAATTCACCATGATTAAATTTCAATGAGTGTGGTGATAAGGAGAGATATTGTAGCTGATCCAGAAAGGATATGCTCATTATAAAATAACTAAAGGTCAATATTTCTATTATCTTCATTGTTCCTTCTTAGGAACGTGACACCTAGCTTTCTTTGTTAGTTATCTATCCTCAGATACACCCAAATTAAACATTAAAAGCCTGGAAAAGCTAAGTACCCACCTTAACGTAAGCCTCAAAGTTCATATGATTGCAAATATTTGTTACCCATACACTATGAATGGCAAATTTACAAAATGCACAGCATTGTTCCTTTCCTAGGTAACTACTGATTCCATGCTGACTTTTTATTCCATACTGAATTTTAATTCCATACTGAATGAGGTGATTCAGTTAACCAGGTACTTTCAGAGCTTTCCTTGCATCTAAGAAATCTGTGTTTAAACCCAACTATTGCCTCTTTTTTTTTATTCCCCTGGAAAGAGAAAACGAACAAACAAATAAACAAATAGGCAAGCACCACATGTCTGTGTCCCTGGAATTTTGTGAACCATCTTGAAAGCTCATGACTCCTAATTTATTTATGCCACAGAAGGAAAATTGCCAAGTAGCTTTTGAAATCAAAGTACACCCTATGTGCATCCTACAAGATCACAGATTTATTTGGAATTTGACTTAGGTAGCCCAAAATAGTAATCCAGGAAACTCATTAGGGATTCAGTTAAATCATCTCAAAACTGCCCCTCTCTTTTTCCTTAACAACATTAGGCTGCTTAGTCCAAGATTCTTCTTTTATGCAGTACACAAATATATATTAAAGAAAGTGATGATTATCCTTCATGATGTCAAGGGCTAGAAAACGTCCCACAATAATTCCTAGTTTTCCTGAATAGCTACCATCAAAGAATTTATTTAAACCTAAGTAGAATCAATTGATCTTTCTAACTGTTCCTACAACTACGGGTAATGAGTGCTATACATTTTCTAGTCCATGTCAAGAAAGAAGTACTCTATTTGAATTGTTTCAAATTTATATATATATATATATATATTTAAGCATCATAAAACTTATTCTAGTTATAGTAATACCTGATATGTACTTCTTTTCCATTCATTTAATTTCCAAACACTGCTTTAGACACTTTATATTTTCCATCTTTAATTCTCACAATGATTATGATAATACTGTGGGGAGTTTCATTGAATAACTACAAGTGTTTTACATGAATCGTATTTAATACTCTTACTGATACTCTGAAGTGGCTATTACTGTAATTCCTACTATAACTACTTATGAGGGAACTGAGTCTCAGAGAAGTCAAAACTTGCTCAGTATCACACAGCTACTAAGTAGAGGAGGCAAGATTAGAGTCCAAATATGAACCATAAGCATGAGATCTTCCTACCACTTTACAATTATGTGATATACTAAAAAGGAAGGATTGGATTGGAAGACCAATGTCATGATTTGTGCCCAAGCCTGCCACTTAAGACTGGCATAATTTGTGGCTTATCATTTAATGTCTCTGAACTTAATCTGTTTCTTTTTAAAACCTGGAACAGGCTATTGAATCAAATGAGGTCATGAAATCAAAACACAGAATTTTAAAGTATTATATAACAGTAAAGGAAATTAATAATGCTGAAATAGAGACTCTGCTAAACACAATGTCTGACACATATTAGATGTTCAATATATGTTGGTAGTGAAGGAAAAAGAGTGGAAAAGGGCAAATATAAAGTTAAGTGACTTAGGCTTTGGTATGAAATAGAACTGAATTCAAATGTGACAGTCAGTTATTAGCTTTGTGACATTGAAAAGATTGCCTAACTAATCAGAATTTTTTTCACACATACAAGACCATATAATGCCTTATGATTATTAGAAAGAATGCATGTAAGGCACTTAGCATGGTACTTGACATGCATTAAGAAGTCATTAAATAATGGTGATGAACTAACTTGTTGCATGTGATCTGCTGATATAAAAAAGTATCTTATTATTCCAACCTCTAGTTGGCGATGCTTAGTTTAGAAATATGACATGATTTGACATTGCCAATATTATTATTATTATTCATGAATAATAATAATAATAATGAATTCACCATTCATTAAGCCCTTACTCTAGTGTGAACACTGTACTAGGTATTGGGTATTCAAAGACAGTAAAACAAGGTCCTTGATGGTGTAATGTAAAGAGGTGATTACTAATATTCCTGGGAAAAAGAAATAGAATCTGGAAACAAGCATGTTAGAATATCAAATTTATATGTCAAATAAATAATCTTAATTTATAGAAAATTAGCTAGATTTTGTAAGCAGAATTTATTTCTTTCTTCTGCCCCTATGACCCAAAGGTAAATCCACTTGTCTTTACTTCAGCCCCCATCATTTTCTCCTGCTTTCAATCTATCAGAGATTATAAAATATTATGGTTTCCTATGCCTTCAGTGATATTTGATTCCGAAAGGATAGGAATGAAAAGCAAAAAGGAAAGGAAGGGAAAAACAAAAGTCTTATGTCTTAGATGAATTTCTAAACATGTCTTGAGTGATCTTACAAGCCTATAGGATGGCATTTCACTTAGCTGGGAACCAAAACTCTAGAATTCTAAGCCATAACAAGAACATAATTCGAGTGACACGATTTTATAGATAACTTACTTTGTGGCCTTGCTGAAATTCATTAGTGCTATGCTTTTCTTTTAATATATTACAGGAGCTGTGCTAAGTGCATTGCTTTTGTTATCACATTTAATCTTCACAATAATCCTATAAAATAGATTCCATTATTGTTCTTTTTCTACAAAGAAAATTGAGGCTCAAGGTAATATCAAGAAGTGTACCAGTATAGGAGAGGGCATTAAATAAGAGTACCAAGACCCGAACACAAGTCTTAACCCCTGCTTACTATTTGAACTTAGACAAGTTGTAATCCCACTTTAACTTTCGTATTTGTAAAATGAACCAGATTGTCTTTATTTTTTCTTCCACCCTAAAATTAGAATTTATTTTTCTATTTTCACTGGAATCAGAATAAATAAAATAATTTACATGGTATTTTTGTGAATTAACTCCACTTTACATGATATTTTCATAAATTAACTCCATTTTATATTAGTACATGAAAATTATTTCTGCAAAAGTTCAATGAAATTCTCTATTTAGAAATGAGTATGAACAAAGTGTCCATGAAGAAAGTTATAAACTGCAAAACTCAGATATTATTTATGCTTAGTAGACTGCAGCTATGTTTACCATTTATAACCCATGCATCAATATGAACTGCAAATAGCCCAAGATTTAAATGCACACATTGCTCTAGAGCAACAGTTTCCAATTATTTTCATTATAGAGGAAAATGGCTACTCAGAACCACTCACCACCTACAATGACATACTCTTTCCAGGCAATTATTTAATGACAACAAAAACATATATATTGCTTTTCAAGCACTATCAATGACAATTACAACTACACAAACTTTACCCGTGTCCTAAAAATATAATTGTTACTATATAAAATACTAATATTTCAAGAGACCAATCAGCTAGATCAATGCTTTTCAAACTTAAATGTGTATAAGAATCCCTTGGAGATCTTGTTAAACGGCAGGTTTGCATTTAGTAGGTAGATATGAGGGGTGGGGCTGATATTCTGCCTTTAAAACAAGCTCTCAGATGGTATTAATGCTACTGTTTCACAGACAACACTTCACTTAGAGTTTCATGGAGCTAAGATGGGTTTTGTGAACAACACTGAAAAGCTACTGGAATGAAATCTTGGTCTTTGCCAAAATAAGAATAGAGGAAATTACCTTAATCCCTCCTCTACCTAACATTTCAACAACACTCTTACACTTTCAAGTATCTGAAATATGCTGATCAAGGTATCAAGGAGCCATCCTCGATGCAGCACCAGTTTTGGGTCAGGTACACCCTATCCTATGCTCATCTCCCCCTTTTTTGAATAGATGCAGGGTTTAATGTCAACTTTTGACCACATCCAAAGCAAACTAAAAGCATTCCCATTTTAATATTTTGTAAAAAATGAAATTTTTTTGTGACTTTCCTGGGACTTGTTAAGTTTTCTCCTTGTAAAGCATCAGGGCACCTATGGTTTTTTAAAATATTATACTAAAAATTAGTCCTCTATGAAAGTACTTTGCCCCTCCTCATACTGGATTCCATTGTCTACGGGTGTTGCATTAAATCAATCCACTTAAATAGAAATACAATAAATATAAAACAGAAACTTCAAATTATGTGTTTATCTATACTAAGCACTAGTTTTAGGCATAATTAATTGTGTTAAAGTTCACTAGCAAAATATTATATGATTTTTCTAAGCAAATTTGCCTTCGTCTTTACATATCAGGTTCAAAGTATAACATTAGTTAAAAGTTACTGTAAAAACAAAGACTTTCCTCATTTGCCTGGATTTTATGCAAATTGTCTGACATTAAGGAGATTCATAACCTCAAGACCCCAAATAACAGTATTTTCTTCAGGTCAAAAATTTTACTCTAAGTTGTAGAGCAAACCCTAACACAGATTACTGAGGAAATTTTAAGACATTTAATTAGTCATTATGCTTCCTTAAAGTTATAGAACACTGAACTGAACCTATCATGTCAGAGGTCTCTTATTTGGTTCACTAACCCTGGAGAATATGTTAGTTGAAGAAGAAAATAATTAACACTTTTGAAGCATAATGAAAAAGACTGAAACAAAGAAAAATGCACACAGACAACTGATAACAAAAGCATATATGGTACAGGGAAAGAGATCACCCATGGGGAATAATTTTCAGTTTTATTCAGGCTAGGTCAATTACATACAACACAGGTCTTGATTATCTGTGTATATATAAGCTTAGAGTTACACACAGTTTCTTGTTCTTGCAAACATTACCACACATGAAGGATGTTAATAATGTTCTTTGCTAAAGAGAAGTCATGATCTCTTCTGATTTTGTTGCTTAAAAGCTTCCAACCCAAATTTGGACATATGTGTGTTTGGAGCTATTCATTGCTACATATTTAAAATCACAGTAGATGATTGCTTTTACAGAGCTTCATGAGTAAATAAATAAATAAAATGATACCGATATAAAGTTGATAAGCAGCCACATTCTCATCATTTTTGTATAAATTGATGACATTTGAAAGGAAATTAACTGAAGCACTGATCCCTATATATGTTTCACAAGGTAAAATACACAAGTCAACATACTTTGAACCAGTGGGAATAGTACAGATTTAGACACAAGTAGATTGTGCTACATTTATTAAGGAAATAACTTGTTCTGTCATAAATATCAAGGAAACTGGGGAGAATAGTGTCTTTATTCTGATCTTTTTTGAGAACTATTTGAAAGTTATTGGAGAGTTTGAAATATTTTCAAGATATCAGCAAACAGTATGCTCCAGAATGATCACTTGAAATCTAGTTTGGCGTACACATATACAGCAAAATTTTAGCTCTCTATTTAAATATCCACATAACCATGAGTCTAAAAAACAAATGTAAATATTCCACATGCAGCACTTTCACTCTAAAACCAATTTTCAGCACTTTTTGACAAGAAAATAACATAAAGTGTTAGTCTAAATCATATATTACAGAAAAATTCTGAATAGGATGCATAAGAAAAATAGTTCTTAAAGAGAAATCAGAACATGTTCCAACTCTGCAGGCTCACTTGAATATTCTGGGAGAAGTTTAGATCCACAGTAAAATTATATGATTGGAATATTTACCAGGTGAGGACATATTTGTGCCTTGAACATGCACTTGCCCTTGCAGGCCAGATTTCAATATGATCTTGATGCAGTTGTTGATAATAGCATACAAACCATTCTGAATGATTCCACAAGATATCCTGCTACTGGGAAAAGATCTACACACATATGCATGATATCCATTTTTTTGATAGAAAAAATGGACTGTTCTCAAAACTAAAAATATTGTCTATCTCAACTATCATTTCACACTAACTCATGTGAAGAATTCATAGCTCACTATCTCATCTACATGTGGTACAAAACCAAATCTCCATCCAAAGATTAACGATAACAATTGAACCACCATTATATTTCCTTAAATGTTCTTTGAATTTCATGTTCATATTTAAATATGCATCAGTCATTATTCAAATGACCAATGTCACCTGTTAAAGCATCATTCTGAAATTACTAACTAAAAATAACCCATGCAATATTGGCAATGTAATGGGTCTTCAATTTACTCTTACTTTTCACCAAAGACCATGTTGGGTACCTTCAAGACTGTTCAAAATATAAATGATAGCCACCTGGCTTTTTAGTATGCACATAATTGATTGCTGGCAAGAAAAGATGAATAAAGAAAGCTTTTAAATGGAAGGTAGAACATTACTAAAGAATTCTGAAAATTGGCAGGAACTTTACTAGCCTGCAAGGTATATTTGAACAGCAAACAGTGTGTTGGGAGGACAAATGTGTTTCTGGTCTATCATGCTTAAAACAAAAACAATAACAACAATAAACTGTAATAAATGAAAGATTAAAGATAGATAACAAAGTATATACGAAACAGTCAACAATAAGAAATGTCCTTTTTGCTCCCTTAGAAATCGAGGGATTTTATACTATTAAGTAATGATAATGAATAAAAACTTGCATATATATGATTACAATTAGGCACTATTATGACAAGAAAATTAAATACTATTCTTAAGTAGAACCTTGTTTCTCATTAAAATAATAGATTTGAAATATTTCCTGGTAAAGAAATGATTAATATTTTATATGTAAGGCTTTAGTACAATGATGCTGCTCTGATACACAATACTGCCAACATTTTGGTGTTATTAACTTTTATCGTATTGTACCAATAATCCACTAATCTAGGTTTAATCTTCTAAGCCAGCACATTGAAGATGATGAAGCTCAGTCAACCACACTAAGGCAAAAGCTTATGAGAAGAAGAAAGGGAGAAGAGAGCTCAGAGAGAAAAACAGAGACATCAGAGAATCAGAAATAATCACTGGCAGTATTACGTTACTAGAGCTATAATAGAAAAATAAAGTAATACCAAAGAGCTTTGCTATCCAGTAATCTGTGCACAGTAATTTCCCTAACTTAAATTATTTTTATTCAAGAATATAGTTTATTTTTGTTCCTTAACATTCGATTTGAAGAGTATCTCATGATATATAGTACTTACAACTGTACTTTAGTTGGGTGCTGTGACATGTGCCCGTCCGTTATTCAGGAGGCTAAGACAGGAGGATCACTTGAGCCCAGTAGTTCAAGAGTTCCATGTTCTAAGCCAGCCTGTGCAACATAGCAAGGTCCCATCTCAATAAAACAAGGAACAGAAAGGAGAGAGGATAAGATAGCTGACTAGAGACACTGGTCACCAGATCAACCCAAAAAGAAGAAAAAGTTTAAGGTCAAAAAGGTGAAATACTGAGGGAAAGCTGCCAGGACTTACCCTTACTGGAGAGCCCACAAGTGTCGTGGCCCCACTTGAGGAGGAGAAATGAACGCAGAAGACAAACGACAAACGACAAACACACAAAGACGGTACAAGACTGCAGCACCTCTCGCCTGCAGCGTCTTTATTTTTAACACTGTTTTTTTGGCATCTGTCCCAGTCTACCCCAACTTTTCCCACCTCTATTTTCTGTTCCCAGAATGTTTTCGTCTCAGCATGGACTGGTTCTCACCGCTCTGCCTCAGGGAGTTGACGTTTGCGTCTCCTCCTTTGCCCTGTCCCGTTTGCGGGTCAAGGCACCCTGGCTTGTTTGCAAGTCACAAGGCGTCTTGAGGCCGATCAACAAGAAACAATCCGTGTGAGAACAGGTGTTCCGAGAACTGCTTTGTTTAAGCATGGCTGAGAGATGACCTGGTGTCCACTACACACAGGAAATAGTTGTAGAGCAAAATAAGAAGCAAGATTTTGGCAGAGGCCAATCCCTAAGGGAGTCAGAGTTCAGCAGAAGCTATAGATGAGTGTGTTTACTTTATCTCCTCTCACACCTATGGCAGGCTGCCAGTTCCTGATCTGTTAGAGAGCCCTTTTACCTTGACCAATTCAGATGCTGCTGCCACTGGCAGAGCAAGAGCTTCTTAGGACCAGAGCATCAGGCTACGGGCCTGTGTAGGTTCACTTCCCCCCACACCAGACCCAAGCTGGGATGGCGGGTGGCATATTGCCTACACACCTGCTGGGTACCTCTATTCCTGTCATGTAAGTCACAGATCCTAAGTTTCTCTGTCACTGGATCCCACAAGATCTTTCCCCACCACCAGCTTAGACTGTGACAATCCCAAAAGAACTGGGAAACAGAGGAGAGCAGCAATAGTCCCAGAGTTTTGACCCATAGCTTTTAACAGGAGAAATGGCCTGAAAAGGGGTTTAAAATGTTTTCTGCCTCTCCAAAACCTCCTCCACTCCTTTTGGAAATTAAAACCTATATCCCTGCCTCAGGCCAGTGGTAGGGAGGGGAAGGGCAGGGAAGTATCCCTGTGGGAATTAAACCTGCATCCCTGCCCTAGGCCAGTAGTTGGGAGGGGCAGGAGAGTGTCCTTTGTTCTTTGTACCACAGGAAATGTCTCAAGGAAATTGTCCAGGTGGAGATCATGAGATTGTCTTAGCTGAAGATGGGATGAATCAGAACCATCAACTATAGTTGCACAGCAGTAACTTGAAGCTGAAATCCTTCCCTTTAGAAGCTCTGGATCCTACTCAGAGACAGGACGTTGATACTGTCAACCTCCTCCTCATTTACTGGCAAATTAAAAAACTTTTTCTTTCTCCTGAAACCACTTGTCCTCATTCTTCTGATGCAACCTTAGAGACAAGTGCCAAGCTTTCAGTTACAATAGGGCAGACTGCCCTAAGTGGACTGGGAAGTGCCACAAGTGCTATTTAGGGCAGAGGAAGATGGACTGCACACTCTCCAACACAAGAGAGCCCCTGGCTCGTTATCCAAAGTCATCTTCACCCCTCCCAGTGGAGACGTGAGTACAGAGAGGAGTCTGTAGGGTAGTAGAGTGTCCTCACCCTGGAGCAGAAGCAGCACCAGAGCCTGGGAAAGAACATGGAGATGGGGACCTCCCCTCTTCCAACGACCCAAAGTTGCAAACATAGCCACCTCTGCTCCTAAGCACAAGCTTTTGGCACAGGTGTGCTGTGGGATAGCCAGGTCCAGGCTTGCAAGGGGGGATATACTGCTAATAGTACTCTGTTCAATGGATGTGGGTGTGGCTCATTTCCCTCCCTTAACAGGTAAGCAGTGTTTTTGCAATTGTCCTGACCTGGAAATCTCAGCTTGTAGGACTATACATCTTTGAATTCACAGTCAATGCTCCTCAGCACCTACTCAAAATGCAGCAGCCTTGGGGGACCAGCAGGTCTCCCAGAATTTTTTCATTAAGGAAGAGCTGCTTACAGCTGAGAGGAGAATGCAGCATGCCACAGGGTTCCTTTGGAAAAAGAAGACCAGGGCGTTAGTTCTCCATCATTCACTGTCTCCTTTTCTTCCCCTCTCCCACTCATTGCTGCCAAGGGAGCCATGACTGTTTCCACTGGAGATCAATGAGGGTTCAACAGGGGATAATTAAGCCAGGACATTTGGGAGCAACTGTCCTGTCTCTGACAGAGGCCCTATCACAGCCAGGCTTCCACAGAGTGTGGGGCTCATTTCTTTCCCTTTAAAAGCCACCAAAAGTGCTGTCCTGTGCCCAAAGGACAAAAGCTACCATTGCTCTTGAGGGAATGTGAAGCTAGCAGTCCTCTCTCTGAGTTGCCTATATCTTCTGGGAAGAGCTTATCCCTCCTGGAGGCAAGTCCATGGCACAAACAAGACCTTGCCTGCTGGAGCATTTCAGTCACAGCCCAAAGCTAGTCTGGTAGCCCTGCACACAGCAGATTGAGTTGCCTTTCCTTGAGACATTTCCTGCTATAGCCAGGGCAGGGTGGCAGCTGGGAATCTGGGTACTTTTGTGACTCTGAAGGACAGAGACCACTGTCATTGCCAAGACAGAGAAATGTGAGCAGCTTGTGTCTCACAGGTGCCTGTCTCTGCTAATCTCATCAAGAGGCCCCTATCCCTCCTGTTGCAGGATCATAATACATCTGCCCTTCTCCTGCCTGAGCATTATTCTTTAGCAAGACAGCCCCTTATCTCTCACTGTCACAGCAAACACATGACTTCAAGAAGTCTTGAGAGCAAGTTTGCCAGCCCTGTCAAGGTCTGATGCCCCAGAACTCAAGCACACCATCCAGGGGCCTGGGAACTGGGTACTGCCTAACTTAGTCTACCACTGCTGGCACCTGAACACTCTCCCAGGGGTCTGAGGTCCAACTAACCCAAATTGCCAGCAACACCACAGTGGGTACCTACCTGAACAAGCTGAAAGGCAGTGTACCTCTCACCTTCTATACAGAGTAGCGGAGTTCTCAGCGGAGCAGAACAGGTGAACAACATAGCTGTGTTTTGAGCTGAGGGAAGACGTTGCATATGACAAGAAACCAGCATAAGAACTCTGGAAATATTTTTAAAAAGTAGGCTGTTTTTACACTACTAAAGGACCACACTAGCTCTCCAAAAGTGAGCTCCAATAAAAGGAAATTTTTGTAATTTCAGATATGAAATTCATAATATGGATCATAAGTAAGCTAAATGGGATTGATTATAAAGTTAAAAGCCTACACAAAGTGATAAAAATAATTCAGGACCTGAATGAAAAATTCACTAAAGAAATAGATATCTCAAAAATAATAATATAATTTCTAGAAATAAAAGAGTCATTTAGGGAATTTCAAAACACAGAGGAAAGTTTTAACAACTGATTAGACCAAGTAGAAGAAAAAATTTCAGATCTTGAAGACAAAGCTTTCACATTAACACAGTCAGTCAAAAATAAAGAAAAAATAATAAAAATAAAGAGAAATTAACAAAGTTTCCGAGAAATATTAGATTATGTAAAACTCTCAAATTCAAGAATCATAGATAATCCCTGAAGGAAAAGAAGAAAAAGAAAAATGCATGGAAAACCTATTTGAGGAAATAATGGAAGAAAATTTCCCTGGTCTTGATAGAGATTTAGATATCTGGAGACAGGAAGCTCATCAAAGTCCTGAAAGATTCATTGCAAATATTAATCCTACATCACCAAGGCACACGGTCATCAGTCTGGCCAAAGTCAAAATGAAGAAGAAAATCTTCTAAGCTCTGAGATGAAAGCAGCAAGTAAATTACAAAGGAAAACACATCAGACTAACAGCAGACTTCTCAACAGAAACCTTACAGCCAGAAGGAATTGTGGTTCCATCTTTAGTCTTCTTAAACAGAATAATTGTTAGAGAGAATTTTATATCCTATGAAAGTATATTTAATAAACAAAGGAGAAATAAAATCTTTCCCAGACATGAAAACACTAAGAAAATTTGTCACCACTAGACATACCTTTAAAAAATGTCCAAAAGTGCTCTAAATACTGAAAAGAACAGTCAATATTCACCAGTGTAAAAACACTGAAAATGAAAAACTCACAGCTCATATAAAATAATAACACAAGGAAGAATACAAAGTAACTAGATAACAATCAACATGATGACTGGAACAGTATCTCATTTATCAATATTAACATTGAATATAAACAGTCTAAATGCCTATTTAAAAGATATAGATTGATGATATGGATTAAGAAACACAATCCAAATATCTGTCCAAGAAAGCCATATAACTCATAAAAAGTTTCATAGACTCAAAGTGAAAAGATGAAAAAATTTATTTCATGCAAATCAAAAGCAAAATGAGCAGGAGGAGCTATTCTCATATCTGATAAAATAGACTTTAAGTCACAATAGTAAAAACAAGACAAAGATTGTCCTTATATAATGATAAAGGGATCAATGCAACAAGAAGATACAACAATCCTAAATATATATGCACGTATCAGTGCAGCTCATGGAGTCATACAACAAATACTACTAGACCTAAGAAATGAAATACATAAGAACATAATATTAGGGGGACTTCAACATTCCTCTGGTAGAGCTAGAAAGATCACTGAGGCGGAATATCAATAAATAAATAGTGGAATTAAATGGCACTGTAGGATAAATAGACCCAATGATAATTACAGAACATTCTATGCCAAAACTGAAAAAAGACATTCTTGTCATTATCAAACAGTACATTTTCCAACATGAACCATATGTTGCTCCACAAAACAAGTCTAGCAAATTTTTAGAAATGAAAATAATACCATGTATCTTCTGAAAGCACTCTAGAACAAAACTAAAAATCAATTCCAAAAGAAATTTTCAAAACTATACAAGTAAATGGAAATTAAACAGCCTGCTGCTGAGTAATCATTGGTTTAACAACAAAATCAAGATGGAAATAAAAAAAAATTTGAATTTAATGACAACAGTGATACAATATACCAAAATCTCTGGATACAGGAAACACAGTGCTAAGAGGGAAGTTCATAAAACTAAAAGTGTACATCAAAAAGATCACAAGTTAACAATCTAAGGTCATACCTAAAGGAACTAGTAAAATGAGAACAAACCAAAGCCAAAGCTAGCAGAAGACAAGAAATAAGAAATATCAGAGCAAAAGTATATGAGAGTGAAACCATACTCACAAAAAACACTAAAGATCAATAAAACAAAAAGTTGGTTCTTTGAAAAGATAAACAAAATCAATAGAACTCTATGTAAATTAGCCAAGAATAGAAGAAAGGAGGTGAAAGATCTCTACAAGGAGAACTACAAAACACTGATTAAAAAATTCACTGATGATACAAATTGAAAAACATCTCATGCTCATGGATTGGAAGAATCAATACTTATAAAATGTCCCTACTGCCCACAGTGATTTACAGATTCAATACAATCTTCATTACAATACCAAAGTCATTTTTCATAGAATTGGACAAAACAATCCAAAATTCCATATAGAAAAGGAAACAAACCAGGAGAGAAATGGTGGATTAGTGGTAGCCTCTCAGCTCACTACTCCCAGGAAAGAAGGTGAAGAGCGTGGATAACTGTCTATGTGTGGATCACTCACTCCAAAAACAGCAGTGTGAATTTGCAGAGAAGCAGCATGGGACACTCAATGCTGGAAAAAAGGTAACCCGGAGATACATTCACAACGATTGGAGACTATGAGGTATACATGTAGACCTACCTTTTGATCCAGCAATCCCACTATTGAGTATCTACCCAAAGGAAAAGAAGTCATTATATCAAAAAGATAGACACTTTTGTGTTTATCACAGCACAATTCACAATTGCAAAGACATGGAATTAACCTAAGTGCACATAAAGCGAGGAGTGGCTAAAGAAAATGTGATATGTGTATATACACGCCATGGAAGACTTCAGCTATAAAAAGGAATGACATGTCTTTTGCAGCAATTTGGATGAAACTAGAAGCAATTATTCTATGTGAAGTAGCTCACCAATGGAAAAGCAAATTCTGCATGTGCTCACTTATTAGCGGGAGTTGAATGATGAATATACATGGTCATACAGAGCGGTATAATGGACTTTGGAGACTTAAATGGGGGAGGTCAAAAGGGAGTTAGGATTCAACAATAACCTGTTGGGCACAATGTACACTATATGGGTAATGAGTATACTAAAAGCCCTGACATCAATACTATACAATTCATACATGTATCAAAAAACCTCATGTACCCCCTCAATCTATTCAAATAAAAGATAAAAATAAAAAAAAAAACAAGCAAAAATAAAACCAAACCAAAAAAAAAAAACAATTTCTTATATGTACTAGACGCTCAGGTATTTCTTGATTCGCTTAGTGATTCAATCAACCATAACTCTTCAGTTCAACTTAGAAGCATCTTATAAGTACAAGATTATGTGGTGTTAATTCATTATAATGCCATTTTTTCCAAAATTGTTTTCATTTGTGTGTGTGTTATTGTGTGTGTTTGTGTGTATGTGTTTCATGAGTGTGAATTCACTCATGTGAGAAATGACTAATATGGATCTGAGGGATACAGCTGTGAACAACCCAGATAAAAATCCTACTCTTCACAGGGAAAAACATACAATACATAATAAACAAGAGAAACACATGGGATGTTAAATGGTGATAAACTCTGTAAAGAAAAATAAAGCAGGAAAGTAGTAGAGTGTGCTAAAATTTTAAATGCAATAGTCAGGATAACACTCAATAAGGTGAAATTTGAGAAAAGATTTGAAATTTGAGAGAGCCAGACAGAGAATTATAGTCAGGAAGAACCTTATAGGTAGGGGAAACAAAAGGTTATCAATAACAAGATGAGATTAGATGATCTTTTAAAAGCATGCAAAGATGATGTGACTGCCTAGGAATTGAGTGAAAAAGAGGATTCGGGACTGAGGCTCCAAGAACACCAAAGTTTAAAAGCCTAAGTGATCAATTATAGCTGTTCAGGAACAAGTTTCTCTCTCTCTTTCTTTCCCTCTCATGTTCCCTCTCCATTTAATTCCCTGAGTACTCTCATTTACATTGAGGAATGAGAGCTAGTGCAACCTACTATAAACTGTCTGAGTTCTCCTGGTCATTAAATGTTAAAAAGAGCATACTGCCAAGATCACTCATCTCACTATCCTGAGTTGAGTGGTCTTCCATGTGCATTATTTACTCCACTGTGGCATTTCTTTCATTTATTTTGGACTCTGACTAACAGTCTTGATAAAAATTTTAAAGTAATAGTATCAGAATTGTCTCAAGAGAATAAAATAATACCAAACTGGCTCTTAATGTGTAAGTTATATGGTGGCTAGTGGTACCTGTAGGCAAGTGCTAGGGAAGATAGGTAAAAAGCATCAAGTAAACAAAGTTTCGGAAAGCCCTTTGACATTATGAAATGCATTGCAAACTAACTTGGGAGCATTGACAAAAATGATACGAATAGTACTTGAAAGAGACTGTGGGTAGATACATTTCATGACAAAAGGGGATTTGGAGTGATTGTTAATGTAATATTCCTGGACACTTTCCCACAAGGACTGTGATGAAAAGGCACTGGCTGATACATTTAGTGCTCTCATTTCTAGAAATTCAGTCCATAGGTGTACCCATAATGTTTTCATCTTTCTGTTGATTGGCCATAAAGCAATATTTTCAGTGGAAGTGTTCCTACTTTTTAAAGAATATCCTCTTTTCAAGACCAAGCCCATTATGTCTTTTGGGGTGGAATTTACTTGAAATTCACCTCAAAGGTGGATAAGATCTGGAAGACTATTTATTCCAAAACTTCTGTTTTACAGATAATGAACCTGAAGTCTAGAGAGGAACAATAACTTCTTAAAGGTCATTGTATCAATTGAGTGACAGATGTGGCACTTTAACTTGTGTCTCCACTCTTCCTCTGCATGTGGAAAATTAGAAATAAGTAAATGTAAAGCAAATAAGCCTATAAAGTTCTTTCTCCTTTACCCTTTAAACTCATAACGTGTCTTTATCTTTTAGAATATTCAAGCGTGTATTTTATACCAAGAATTATGCAATGTTTCCAAGTTTTTTATTTATCTGTTTACCAGAGTAAAGAGCAGTATGCCCTTTGCAGAAAGAAATCATGTCTTACTCACCTATCTATACTGCTATGACACTTAGTATTTCACATATATTAGTTCCTGCTAAAACTTGACTGACTGAAATGAATCACTTCTTGAAATATTGTACACAAATGAATGACAAGATATGAATCTTACGGTTTATTTTCCATTGAGTAACAATAACAACTATTTATCTTATGTCAGATAATGTGCTAAGGGACTCACATGCATATTTCACTTTATCTTCAGGGCAACACTATGAAGTAGGTTATTACTACCTCATTTATTTACCTCATTTATATTATTACTATCCCCATTTCATAGATGAGGGAATTCAGGTTCAAGCAAAATTATATAAATTGCTATGGTTATATAGCTAGAAAGATATATGAAGCAGGGACTAGAACTTCGGCCTGACTGATGCCAAATCTTGGGCTTTTTAGATATCACACTGCATTGTCTCCTAATTAATAAAGAATAAAATAAAAACAACACTGAGAGATATACTGAATAGAAAACGAAAGACTGGGATACTTCACTTAGTAGAATGAGTTCCAGCTCTATCCAGGAAAATACAAGAGGTGCTATATCACCATTGTTTCTTACAGCTGAATGGTACTCCATGATATACATATACCACATTTTATTAATCTACTCATGTATTGAAGGGCACTTGGGTTGTTTCCACATCTTTGCAATTGTGAATTGTGCTGCTATAAACATTCGAATGCAGATGTCTTTTTTGTGGATATCTTTTGTTCTTTTGGGTAGATGCCCAGTAATGGGATTGCTGGATCAAATGGTAGACCTACTTATATCTCTTTGAGGTATCTCCTATTACTTTCCACTGGGGTTGCACTAGTTTGCAGTTCCACCAGCAGTGTATGAGTGTTCCTATCTCTCCACATCCACGTCAACATTTATTGTTTTGGGACTTTTTAATAAAGGCCATTCTCACTGTGTTGGGAAATATGATTGAGGAATTAATGAAATGTGGCTCATAAGATCATTATTTTATTGTATCGCCCAATATTGCCATATTAAAGACAGAAACAAGAGTTTGCAGGGTTTTGCCCTGAAAGAATGTGTGAACTCAATGGTTCACTTATCAGAGGCTGTTATCATGGGAGAGCTCTCAAATCTCCGGTGGGGAAGCAATCCAAGGGACTCCCTGGTTATCTCATTGTGGGCTTTTCTGTGCTTTCAAAGGGAAGGTACGGTAAATACCTAGTCCGCAAGATGGGAGCCGGAGACAATGAGTGTACTTTGCTCTGAGACATGCCTCTCTGTCATAAACAACCTGTTTGTAGAAATTCAGGCTTCCTGCTCACTCCTGACTAAGTCCACAATAACTACATCAAAG
>CAUYRT010093942.1:0-10393 GCA_963574885.1 Lepilemur ruficaudatus
GCATGCCTGTAGTCCCAGCTACTCGGGAGGCTGAGGCAGAAGAATTGCTTGAGCCCAGGAGTTTGAGGTTGCTGTGAGCTAGGCTGACGCCACGGCACTCACTCAAGCCCAGGCAAGAGAGTGAGACTCTGTCTCAAAAAAAAAAAAAAAAAACTGTAGTACATCCAGACAATGGAATGGAATATTATTCAGTGCTAAAAAGAAATGAGGTATCAAGCCACGAAAAGACATGGAGGAAACTTAAATACACATTGCTAGTGAAAGAAGACAAGGTGCACCCCAAAGAAAGGCAAACATCCTGTTCTGAGAGAGGAGGCAGGGCAGGCCTTTGACCCCCTTATGGGGCCCACATCACATGGGTCACATGACTGCTTGGTATTACTAGAGGGCAAACTGCAGAGGATAGAGCTAGACTGTGCTCCCCACTAATCCCAATATTCCCCGAACCTTCTGTTAATACTTTAATAATTTTTTTTTGCTTCAAGTCACAGACTATCCAACTCAGAAGAGCCTAAACAATCAGAGAATTATTATTCCCCATAATGAGAAGTCCAAAAGCAGGACAGTTCCAGGGTTAGTTCAGTGACTTAATGATGTCATCAGGGAGCCAGGCACTTGCCATCTTTTCCCTCTGCCCTACACAACAGGTTGGAAGAGTGATCAGTGTCTGCCCTCGTGGTCACCAGATAGCTGCCACTGCTCTAAACATCACACACAAGCACAACAGTGTCCATTGAAAAAGAGAAAAGCTGCGCCTCCTGCACAGCTGGGTTTTTTTTTTGTTTGTTTTGATTTGTTTTTGGCCCTCCCTATCATGTGTTCTTTCTTAATCACAACCTTCTTCCTCCTCCTTAGCAGTAAACACCATGCTGTCTTCTATGGTAATCTTTTCCTTGCTTTTTTTTCCTTTTTTTTCCCTCTCTTTTTAGTTGTATCGAGGTAAAATTGACACACAAAAAACTACACACATTTAATGTATAAATCTTCATGCATTTGGACATATGCATACCCTCGTGATACCATCACCACAACCAAGGTACTAAACTTAATATGACCTCCAGAAATTTCCTTGTGTTCTTGTGCGCAGTATTTTGTTCTGTTTTGGTTTTGGTTAACAACACTTAACATGAGATTTATCTTCCTAACATATTTTAATTTTTTAACAGATTTTAAAGTGCGCAATACCTTATTAGCTACAGGTACTATGTCATACAGCAGATCTCTAGAACTTACTCATCTTGCATAAAAGAAACTTTACACCCATAGAAGAACAATTCCCCATTTCCCTTTCCCCCAGCTCCTGGCAACCACCATTCTATTCTCTGCTTCTGTGAGTTTGACTCTTTTATATACCTCATATAGGTGGAATTTTTGCAGTATTTATTCTTATACAACTGGTTTATTTCACTTAGTATAGTGTCCCCTACATTCATCCCTGTTGTCACAAATGGCAGGCTCTCCTTTTTTAAGGCTGAATAATTTTCCATTGTTTGTATATACCACATTTTTTCATCCATTCATCTGTTAACGGACATTTTTTTCCTTATTTTTATGTATGATTTCACTATGTGATCTAGGTATGCATTCTTGAGTAATGCCTTATTTTGCCTGTTTTTAACCTTTGTAGGCATGGAAGCATATCGTGTATGCTCTCCAGTGTTACTCCTTTGTCTCACCATTGTGTTGTGAGAGTCACACATGTTGTTGCTTGTAGCAGTGGTTGGTTCTTTTTTCATTCCATTGCAAGAATACACCACAATGCATTTATCCATTCTCCTGCTGATGGACGCTCAGGTCCTTCTGGGACCAATGTGAACAGTGTTATTATGAACATTGCTGCACACACACATTTCTCCAGAACATTCAGCCAGGAGTGGAGCTGCTGGGTCATAGGGCTAGCACTGGTTTCCTTAGCATTTGTACAACCTCTGTTCCCACCAGCCTCATGAGAGAGTCGTTTGCTCGACATCTTGGCCAGCACTGCATGTTTACAGGATTGGTCTTTTTGAAAATATGAATCACACCATGGTGCTCTCCTGCTTTAAGCCCATTTTACTTGGAATAATATCTACACATTTTACCCCGGGCCCCAGGGACAGCTCCCTCTCTGCTTCCCTGTGCCACCGCTGGACAAGAGCTGACCACCTACTTTGCTCCAGCCACATGGGTCTTGTTTCTATTCCCAAATTCATTAATACTAAGCTCCAGTCAGCATCTGGGTGGGAATGGGGACAGATAAGTCTGGAGCAGGGGGCTGGGCAGGGCTCAGGGGTTGCACCATGGACTCGTGGGAACATCTACTGCACAAGACATTCCACAGACACCCCATGCTGCCCCTCCGGGAATCACAGGCGCCTGGGCCCCTTCAAGTGGGTGTCTCCCTGGCGTGAGTTCTGAGAACTTCCCTTGCAGCATGGCCCCTAAACCTAAGGAAACCATATGGCCAGTGACAAAGCCCAGCTCCAACTCTAAAGGAAGCTAAAGGAAAATCTGCTGCACTAAGGAGAAGAAAAGAGCAACAGAAAAAAAACTGAACATGTTGATAAAACCGGAGTAAAAAGGAGAGAGTGAACACACACGCACGCCAGGGAGGAAACTTTGAAAGTAGGACCGAAATAGAGCAAGCTCCACCAACCATGCTTTCGGAACATGTCAAAATTAATTGCCAAAATCCCAGGTTCCCAGGAAACATCTGTCAACCCTCAATGAGGTCTGAGTTTCTCAGGGAGGAGGACCAAGAAGCTTGGTGATTTTTAGGATTGAAGTGACAAATAGTAAATTGGGTCACTACGTAGATTTTATCTTGACGAAAATCCTGACTTGGGAATAGCGTCATCTCCGCAGGGTTTCATCTAAGAACGGTGAGAGTCAACTGCATCAGTTGAAGTCTGGGAAGAACTGGGCCAGGCAGCCAGCTGGGGGCTGAACAAAGCCAGTGGGAAGAGACAGCAGGACGAGGCAGAAAGCTGCTTCTTTTGCGCCCCAACCCTTCTAAGGCAGGAACAGACAAGTCAGAACAGGCCACCAAAGATAGCATCTGGCCACACTCTCTGCAGAGCCCACATGGAAGATGTGACAGGTTGTATCTTCCAAAGATGGCCACAAGGTTCTCTCCCATCCCGTATGCCCTTCTTCCATTTGACCTTGCCACTCCCCTATCGAGAGGTGGGAGTCTATGCCCCCTCCTCTTAAATCTTGGCAGGTTTGTGACTGCTTTGGCCAATAGGGTAGAGCAGAATAGACTGCCACCTTCCATGCAGATTCTACCTGACTTTCTTGGGATGCTCACCCTCTGGGAAACTAGGCATGATGGAAGAAATCAACCACCAGAGACTACCCCACTGCAGAGGCCACATGTAGCAGCTGACAGCCAGTCAACATCGATGGCCAGTCATGTGAGTGTGCCACCTTGGGCAGCTGGTGCAGTTGTGCCTCCAGATGACTGCATTCCCAGCCAGCATCAACCTCAACCACGTGGGAACATGGGAGACCCCCATGAGAGCCGCCCAGCTGAGCCCTTTCCCGATTCCTGACCTACCAAATAGTGGACAAAATTAAATAGTTATTTTAAACTGCTAAGTTTGGGGTTGATTTGTTATGCAGCAATAATAACCAGAAAGAGAGGCAGGGAAAGTAGAGTGGTGGGATGGGGAGGAAGGTGGCCATGGCAGAGGTAGTGTGGGCCACAGGGGCTTTGAGACAGACTGTATTTTCCAAAGATGGCATGAGACAGAGAAGGAGAAGATGAAAATGAAGATAAAGAAGACAAAGATGACAATAAATGGTGCTGGGGAAACAGGATATCCACGTGCAGAAGAATGAAACTAGACCCATGTCTCTCAACGTGCACAAAAATCAAATCAAAATGGATTAAAGACTTAAATATAAGACCCAAAACTATGAAACTACTAGAAGAAAACACTGAGGAAACTCTCCAGGGGAGTGGCCTGAGCAAAGATTTCTTGAGTTTCACCTCAAAAGTACAGGCAGCCAAAGCAAAAATGGACAAATGGGATCACATCAAGCTAAAAAGCTTCCACACAGCAAAGGAAACAATCAGCAAAGTGAAGCGAAAACCCACAGAATGGGAGAAAATATTCTCAAACTACCCATCTAGTGAGGGATTAATAACCAGAATATATAAAGAGCTCAAGCAACTGAATAGGAAAAAAATCAAATAATCCAATTTAAAAAATGGGCAAAAGGGCCAGGCGCTGTGGCTCACGCCTGTAATCCTAGCTCTCTGGGAGGCCGAGGCGGGCGGATCACTCAAGGTCAGGAGTTCGAAACCACCCTGAGCAAGAGCGAGACCTCGTCTCTAATATAAATAGAAAGAAATTAATTGGACAACTAAAAATATATATAAAAAAAATTAGCCGGGCATGGTGGCGCATGCCTGTAGTCCCAGCTACTTGGGAGGCTGAGGCAGCAGGATTGCTTGAGCCCAGGAGTTTGAGGTTGCTGTGAGCTAGGCTGACGCCATGGCACTCACTCTAGCTTGGGCAACAGAGTGAGATTCTGTCTCAAAAAAAAAAAAAATGGGCAAAAGATCTGAATAGATACTTCTCAAAAGAAGACATCCCAATGGCCAACAGGTATATTACAAATACACTCGACATCACTCATTATCAGAGAAATGCAAATCAAAGCTTCACCACAGTTAAAAGGGCTTTTACCCAAAAGACAGGCAATAATGGATGCAGGCAAGGACATGGAGAAAGGGGGTCCCTCACACAGTTAGTGGGAATGTAAATTAGTACAGCCACTGTGTAGGTTCCCAAAAAAACTAAAAGTAGAACTACCATATGATCCAGCAACCCCACTGCTGGGTGTACATCCAAGAGAAAGGAAATCAGAGTATCAAAGAGATAGCTGCAGTCCCATGGTTACTGCAGCACTATTCACAATGGCCAAACTATGAAATCAACCTCAGTATCCACCAACAGACAAATGGATAAAGAAAATGCGGTGTATACACCCAACAGATTATTATTCCGCCATAAAGAAGAAAAAAATCTTGTCATATGCAACAACGTGGATAGAACTGGAGGACATTATGTTAAGTGCGATAAGTCAGACTTCACATGTTCTCATAGGTGGGAGCTAAAAAAATTAAAAATTAAAGTCATGGAAATAGAGAGTAGAATGATGGTTAGCAGAGGCTGGGAAGGGTAGCAGGGAGGGGGGATATAGTGCAGAGGGTTAATGGGTGCAAAAACACAGTTAGGTAGAAGAAATAAGACGTAATATTCAGCAGTACAATAGGGCAACCATAGTTAACAATAATTGATTGTTAAAATAAAAGAATTGGGATGTTCCCAACACAAAGAAATGATAAATGCTTGAGGTGATGGATACTCCAGTTACCCTGATTGGATCATTACACATTGCATGCCTGTATCAAAACATCACCTGGACCCCATAAACATATGTGATGTGCCCCCAACTATCATGTACCCATAATGATTAATAATAATTTTTTCGAACTCCTGACCTCGAACTATCCTCCCACCTCGGCCTCCCAGAGTGCTAGGATTACAGGCGTGAGCCACCGCGCCCGGCCTAATAATAATTTTTTTTAAAAAAGAAGACGATGAGGAGGAGGGACAAGAGAGAGAGGAAGATGAACAAAACACTGATGGATGTCAGCCTTCCTTTTCCAAGCGTCCTTTACAATTTTGTCTGAGCCCCGCCAGCCAGGGGTGGTCTGTTCTTTTCTCATGTGTTCAGTCATCTAGTCCTCCGAAGCGCTCCTTTCCATCCTCTCTATCCTGACGCACAATTTGTTTGGAAGGGGTGGGGACATTTTCTGTCCCAAGTCCCTTCGTGTCCCTGTCTTTCTCAATAAAATCTTTACAGAATCCACACACCGCTGTGTCCTGTGGGAGAGAAAAGGACAACTTTCCACTGCCCTGGCCCTGCTGGCACCTGGAGGCTGCCAGACACGCGTGTGGAAGCCACAGGACTCCAGCTGCCCTTCTTCCCCCGCGTCTGTATCCGCGTGAATATGGACAAGCACTTGCCACTGCACATCCGGGTAAAACAAACAAACAAAGAAATAAATGAAAACAGAAGAAGTGAGATCAGAGAAGATCCGGAGAGGGTGGGTTCGGGATGTCTGGAGGGTTCAGTGGGCATTTTGACAACACGGCTTCTCCTCGGATGGTGTTTAACAAGTGCCCTCGGCATTGACATTGTGGCCTTAGAAAGAAAATCCTCTCCTGATAGGAACTGGAGCCCGGCCACCTGGGGGAAACCAGCAGAATGTGAAGCATCTTATTGGGAAACAATATTCTGTGTTGTAATTTCTGTTCTGTTTCATTTTTAAATTTTCTTTTTGTGACATGTCTATGATTCGCTTTAAAACATTCCAGCCAAGAAAAGGAGGGGAGGGGAGAACAGAGCAAGTCAATTGAAAGCGCTGGTCGCTGTCGCAGCCGGGCGACGGTCCACGGCGCTCATCGCACCCTTCTCTCTGCGTCTGAGAATGCTTAAAACTGTTTCTGTTGTAAAACAGTTTGCTGTTTTTCCTGTCGTTTCACTGCAGAGGAAAAAAGATGTTCCATCTTAAATGTTAAAATGTACCGAGTTGCTTTGTTACAATAAAACTAAACGTCGGACACAAAGATTTTCCTGGCTCTCTTTCAGAACAGACTATACTTTAGATATTCCTGGTTTGGTTCATGGACTAAATTAATTGTCATACTTAGCGTCTCTAAATCTAGCACACTTCTTTCCTGGGCGTATTGCCAGTGACACCTGGTCCATATGGGTCTGATCTGATACAACTAATACAGCTTCTCACCATTCACCAGCAATAATATCATCGATACACACCACTCTGCAAATATCACACTGCTCAACATTTAGTGCCTGGTTTTTATCTTTAATTTTTAAAATTTTTTTTATTTTAGAGACAAGATCTCACTTTGGTGCCCAGGCTGGAGTGAGACAGAGTCTCCCTCTGTTGCCTGGGCTAGAGTGCCGTGGTGTCAGCCTAGCTCACAGCAACCTCGAACTCCTGGGCTCAAGCAATCCTCCTGCCTCAGCAGCTATTTTTTATGTATGTATGTACATCTGTGTGTATTTATTTATTTTAAACACATGGGGAAGCCGGGCGCGGTGGCTCACGCCTGTAATCCTAGCACTCTGGGAGGCTGAGGCGGGCAGATAGCTCAAGGTCAGGAGTTCGAAGCCAGCCTGAGCAAGAGCCAGACCTCGTCTCTACTATAAATAGAAAGAAATTAATTGGCCAACTAAAAATATATAGAAAAAATTAGCCGGGCATGGTGGCGCATGCCTGTAGTCCCAGCTACTTGGGAGGCTGAGGCAGACGATTGCTTGAGCCCAGGAGTCTGAGGTTGCTGTGAGCTAGGCTGACGCCACGGCACTGTAGCCCGGGCAACAGAGTGAGACTCTGTCTCAAAAAAAAAAAAAAAAAAAAAAAAAAGATTGTACTATATGCCATTTTGTATCCTGACTTTTCTGTTTTTGCATAAGCAATTTTCCATTTTAAATATTAAATATGTTTAATGGTTATAATAATCCATCATATAAGCGTTTAGAAATTCATTTAATTATTCCTTTTGCTGAGCATTGAGATTTTTTTATCAAATAATGCCACAGTGACCACTAACTCATAAGGGCTTGTTCCTTATTTTCTATGGATATGTGTATGGAAAAGAGTTCTTAGGTGAGATGAATCTGCCTTTGCTAATATGCGCAGTATATATTTGCTATAGATTTTTCTTTTGTTAGGATTTTATAGATTATTTCCTTTTCAGGTCTCAATTTGCATGCCAAGAGTTTTGTGTCTTTTTGGTCGATTTTAAACTGATGTGTTGAGAATAGTTGCTTTTGAATAGCTTTTTTTTTGGTTTCTTTCTTAGAAGGCTTCTCTGTATTAACTTGTATGGGTAGTTCTTGATTTCTTTCTGTGACCCTTTACTTGATAGGAAATACCTGTGGAACAAAAAGAAGGCGCTTTCTCCAATTTTCCGATATCTGAAGAGACTATTAAGCTTCTCAAAGGTAATATTCTTAGAAATATTGTACAATGTTAGAACATACTATTTTAAAGTGTTCTACTATTTTTGTTGAGATGAGCCAGGACATAGTTTTAATGTAGGATAATCTGTATGTAACCATATAATGAAATAGGCCTGTGTATTCATTATAGGACAATTGTAGTGATGATCTTTACTGCCTCTTAAACAAGTGATTAAAATTTATTCAGTACAATATGTATATTCAGACGTATAATGACTGATAATGCTGGTGAAATTAAACAATTAGTTGATACCATCTTGGGGTGTTTTTTTTTTTTTTTTTTTTTATCTTCTTCCACTTCTTTGGGCATCTCTAGGTTAATGACACCAGCCTGACTAAACTCATCTTAACAGTCTGTGAAACTAGCTAGGTAGTTACAGATGTTCAACTAGGTGCTTTTGAAATCAGGTGCAGCACAGTCTGGACTACAGAGCACCAAATTTTCAGGCTTATCTTGGCCTATGGAAGAAATTTCATGACAACTTAATCTGTTAAAAAGAATAAATAGTAATATAATTTGGTGCTTTAAGTGTTGGTGATATTTTGTAATCAGGTTCTTTACTATCAGAATGTATTTGAGGTAATCCTAGCACTCTGGGAGGCCAACTCGGGAGGATTGCTTGAGATCAGGAGTTCGAGACCAGCCTGAGTGAGAGTGAGACCCCGTCTCTACTAAAAATAAAAAAACTAGCTGGGTGTGGTGGTGCATGCCTGTAGTCCCAGCCTCTCAGGAGGCTGAGGCAGGAAGATCGCTTGAGCCCAGCTGTTTGAGGTTGCTGTGGCACTCTAGCTTGGGCAACAGAGTGAGACTGTCTCAAAAAAAAAAAAAAGAATGTATTTTAGCCTAACTTTGTAGATATTGACCAGAAGGTAGAATTCCTTAATTCTTTAGGGCCAGAAGCATGAGTATGCTTCAGTCCTTCAGTATGGCTGTTATTTTAAGAATTGCAGTGTCAGGTAACACAGTTCATTTGTTCACAGGCCGAGGGGTGACCTTCCTGTTTCCCATACAAGCAAAGACTTTCTATCATGTCTACAATGGGAAGGACTTAGTTGCACAGGCACGGACAGGAACTGGAAAGACATTCTCCTTTGCCATCCCTTTGATTGAGAAACTTCAGGGAGAACTGCAAGACAGGAAAAGAGGTCGTTCCCCTAAGGTAACCAAACACATATCTCAGAGGCTCCAAATCAGCACAGGAAAAAATGTCTCTCGGGCTTTGTTTACATACCCTGTTTTTTAATGTGTTCTTATAGTCACCCCATTATATTTACGGTGAATCTTTTTCTGAAGGATAAACTAGGATTCTTAAGACTGTTGGCCACAAACGCTGTATATGTAAATGTTGTAATTTGTCCCATGGTTGTGATCATCTACATTAATAATGCTTATTATATTCCCTTTAAACAGTTAGTTGTCCCTGGGACTCACAACATTGGTCAAGTGTCTTTGACCATTTTTGCTTAGATGGAGAAAGCATTTGTAGTAGAGAAGGATGACTAGAAGGAGGGCACTCAGAGAGGTGAAGAGGCTAAGACCCTTAATCAGGATGGTGTCCATTGGGCTCACTTCTAGAGAACCTGGCATTTGATAAACATTAACCTCACTGATAAACCTGGGATGTCCATGTTGTCACATTGGTTGTGGCTTCTTGCAGTTGTCTTTCTGTCCTTACCCCACTTGCTCACTGGCCTTCCAATGTCCATGCTCCCTCCATCATTAATTTATTTGTTTACTTCTGTGTCCCTAGTACCTAGAATAGTGCCGCTTGACACATAGTAGATGGTTATTAAACATCTTTTGGGTGGGGTGCGGTGGCTCACGCCTGTAATCCTAGCACTCTGGGAGGCTGAGGCGGGTGGATTGCTCAAGGTCAGGAGTTCGAAACCAGCCTGAGCAAGAGCGAGACCTCATCTCTACTAATAATAGAAAGAAATTAATTGGCCAACTAAATACATACAGAAAAAATTAGCCAGGCATGGTTAGATCGCAGGCATGGTTAGAGGCAGAAGGATCGCTTGAGTCCAGGAGTTTGAGGTTGCTGTGAGCTAGGCTGACGCCACGGCACTCTAGCCAGGGCTAGACAGTGAGACTCTGTCTCAAAAAAAAAAAAAAAAAAACATCTTTTGGATGAATGTATTAGGTTGTCCTTAAGTCGTATTTGTTTCATGCTGTTACCGTGCTCAAGGATCTGTAGTTAATGCACATTGCTGTAGGATTCAAAGCCTCTTTTGGTTTTGGCCTTACCTTATTAGCTAACTTTTTTCTCCTTTAAATTCACTATAATTTAGAAGTTAAGCCTATAGGTTTTGGAGCCCAATTGCCTGAAGGCATATAAAGTAT
>CAUYRT010093943.1:0-13426 GCA_963574885.1 Lepilemur ruficaudatus
CCCGGGCTAGAGTGCCATGGCATCAGCCTAGCTCACAGCAACCTCAAATTCCTGGGCTCAGGCGATCCTCCTGCCTCAGCCTCCCGAGCATCTGGGACTACAGGCGCAAGCCACCATGCCCTGCCTATTCCTTGTTTGATTGTGTCAGGAAACAAAATTCTATGGGTTTTTCTGTGGAAGAACTGTCAAAAATGACAATAAAATATATAATGAAATATGATATGATCTTATAAGGATCAAGTTAGACATGTGGGAAGTCTACCAAGCTGGAGGAAAAGCCCTGAAAAATCACACTGACATGCAACAAACTATGCTTCTTCTTTGTCTTTTCCACACTCATCTATCAGCTGCCAGTCCTCTTTTTCTCCTCTTTATAGGGTATAAAGTTGCTTTCCCTGCTCCTTCCTGTTAGCTTAGGGAAAGAAAAAAAAAAGGAAGAAGCAAGCTGTAGAGTTTCAGCAGCGGTGACCGGCTGCAGACTAGGCCACGTTATCTAGGAGAAACAGGAACATTTCAATCAGGGCTAAAATGATTTCTTTAAGGATAAAGGGACAAATATATCTCAAATGGAATTTTCCAGGAGAGGAACATACTGTGATTCTATAATAGCTCCCAAGTTAGCTCACTGGCTAATAAACTAAGAAGCCAGGATTACTGGCTGTATCTTTTTCAGACTAGCTTGGTTAGTTTGGTTGGTAAATAAATCCAAACCTCTGAGTTTAGTAATTGCAATACTAGACATGACACTGGCTGCTTCAAAAACAAAAAATTAACCCCAACATATAAAATGGCCCCAAACACGATAGAAGTTTATTTCTCACCTGCATAAAGCCTAAAACACATGTTCTTTATCAGCAGGAGGCTATTTTCTGAGTCAAGGACCCAGCCCCTTCCATCCCGTGGCTCCACCAGCTTCAACACCAGTTTTCTGTCCTTGTCTACATCGAGACAGAGAAAGCACATGAAGAATTGCATGTTAAAGAATTTGTGGCCCAGGCCTAGAAGGAGTACACATGACTTCTGATCAGATTTTATTGGCTAAAAGTCCGTTACTTGGCCTTCTGGTATCCCCAGGAAGAAGGGGAGACAGATTCTGGAGCAGCTAGCCAGTCTCTGCCACTGTAACGGCACCATTACCTCTGGACAGCCAAGGATCCCCTCCTCAGCTGACTTCTTTCCTTCCTGGGTTCACTCCACTCCTATCTGTACCCTCCCACCCAAAACTGATTAAACCCCTTCCTCTCTGCTTCTGGAGTAGCATGAACCCATCTTGTCTCCACTGTACTAATTATCACCCAGTTTCCATCATTTATGGATCTGTTCTTCCACGATTCCATCAGTATCTGGAGAACAGAGAGCCAGCATGTCATTGTGTCTATGTGTCACAGTATCCAGCAAAGAGTAGAGACTCATTTTGAGAGAGAAAGGGATAAACTGAAGGATGAATAAAATGTTACAATAAGACCAGGTATAAAAATATGGATAATTGTGTCTCAAGACCACTCTTCAACAGAAGGTGAAAAGGAAATCTAAGAAACAGCAGAGCCATGCCGTGTTCACAAAGGGCAGCTCTTCTGGTTCTGTGACCTATCCGTGGAGGACTCGTAAGTGCAAGGAGAAAACAAGAATTCTAGTATTTATTACAGTCCGATAATGGACAATGCGAACTTTTTCTTCAACACTCATGTTTTTAAAGTATCTATTATTTACTGACAGGGACCATGAGAGGGAGAAGTCAGGTCTAGAGAGAAAAATTACAGGGAGGTGGACTTTGGCACAATTTAAGAAAGGGAAGGACATAGGAGTAGACATCAGGTGCCCTGAAGTTCTGGTGTTGGTCCTGCCTTTGGCAAGTGGTGTGTCCTTGGATAAATCATTTAGTCTTTCTGTACCCCAGATTCCTTGCCTTTGAACCAATGAGATTGGACGAATTGGTGTCTCATATCTAGAATGCTAAGATTCTTTGAACTTTACAACAAGCTGCTTTAGGAGGTAGTTAGCGCCCCCTCACTGAAAGTATCTGAGCAAAGATGAGATGATCTTAATAACTATGATTGAATGCTTACTATGTTCCTGGCAGTGTGCTAAGCAATTTTTTTGCGTATTTCCTCTTAAGAATACTATGGAGTAGGTACGAATATTATCCTCATTTCACAGGTAAGGAAACTGATGCTTATAGAAGTTAAGTAGCTTCCTGGAAGTCATCTTGTCGCCCAGTACTGGTGCCAGGATTTGGGCCAGGCAAGCGTCTTGCTCTGTGTGCTGCATTTCCCTGATTGGGTTAAAAGTCGGACTGGATGGCCTCATAGGGACACTTCCTACTTATAGACTCTGTACAGTAAGAAGTTGGGTGACTGGTCTGGGAAGAAGAAAAAGGAACTCCCTGGGCAAGTGAATCCCTCCTATTTTTTTGGATCTCAGAGTTTATTGCTCTTCATTCATCACATAGGGCTCTTATGAGCCTAAGAAAGCTTTTTAAGCTGGGAAGAGGAGTTGTTCTGTCTCTCAACCAAAGTAAATCACAAGTGCAGCAATAGGGTAGGAAGCAACCCAGGCTCAACTGAACTGACGTAAAACGAATAGAAGATTGGAGATGGCTCTATCTCGGTGGGGTTTTGTTTAGGTCAGTTTTGTTTTAATGGATAAAATTGCCTTTTGAGGGAGCTACAGAGACAACATAGCAATTTGTAACCCAGGAAGCTTCCTTGGCCCTGCGTTTCTAAGGGTCCCAGGCATATTCTAGGTGACCGTTCCTAAGGGAGGCAGTAGCAGGGCCTTGTGACGAGGCAGGTTCTGGAGGAAAACCATCTGGACTCTTATCTTGACCATGTGCTTTTGGGAAAGTGACCTGTCCACCCGGTACCTCCCCCTCCTCACCTACAAAGTAGCAATAGTGACAGGCGCTGCCTCGCCGGGGCTGCCCTGAAGATGACATGAGTTACGATGCTAAGGTGCCAACAGCCGTGGCTGGCACATAATGAATGCTTCATGCCGCCATTCCTTTCAGGGTCAAGGTGGTGATGGGTATTTTATTCTTTTGTCACAATTTGGGACCAAGGACTCAGAAAAAAAATTCACCCCTAAGTCATAAAGTGAAAGAGTGACAAAAGCAGGCAGACAAGAACTGACTCGGCAGCATAGAACCTGCCTGAGAGGCCAGGATTATTCCAGAATCATCTGAACTCGGTCTCACAGGCATCACCAGGCTAGCCAGTCCTGCCCTTGTGAAACAGTTTAAAATTCAGCAGAGAGTGTTTTGCTTTTTAAAGATACATCCAACTGGATATATAGCATCGCTGTTGAAACTGTTTTTATCACCTTATGGAACTATAAGAAAGCCTAGGGATGTATTAATAAATATAGAGTTGACAGGCACACAACTATAATATAACGTCAGGCATCATCCCTATATATTAATGGAAGTGGGATTCCAGAGACAGACACAGAACATTCCCATAGGAAGCTGGCCCACTTTATTATTTTGATATAGGTTCAGATGTTATTTATTCCATCCATTGATGCTTTATTCCATCAGCTATAACCCAGGCACACAATGTTATCCCATTTCCCAAAGGAATACAAGCAAATTAGCCTTTAGGCTGCAAGCAGAAATGCACTGTCTCTTCTCTCCCTGCCTTCTTTTGTGGAACAGAGTTAGCAGATTTTCCAAAGAACAGACTCTGCTGTCTTGGACCACATCCTTAATTCCCACTGGGAACACAATAAGATCAACTCCCACAGATATTTCAAAGTTCAAGTCCCTTCATTTATTAAGATTGAATAAGAGGACTCAATAAAGGCTGTACTGACATGACATCAAACTACTCAATTCGTTAAAGACTCAGTGGAGATGATTATTTTGCATGATATAACTAAACATCTTGATGGCTGACTTAATTGCTTAAATGTCGATCTGTGCACTTTTGGTGTCATAGGTACAAAGCCTAAGACGGTTATTTTTAGGCTAAAGTACTAGCTCATCTCTGAGCAATATTCAAGCAGGCAAGAACCCCTGGGGGTGGCCCGAACTTTTTGTACCCTTGATTGAGGGGACAGAGCAGAAATGACTTGACATTTATGGAAATTCCTTTGTGGCTTGGACTCATTGGAATTTTTTAGTTAGTTTTATAAAGTCCATTTGATTCTATTAATTAAAAGCAAAAGAATTCATTGATGGGTTCAAGAAAACAAATTATTACTATTTCCCTAGTGGGTAGTATAGGTCAGGACTAGGGGCAAACATGGAGTTTCGGTCTCTTGTTCATCTCATCACCCAAGCAAAAACCAAAACAAACAAATAATACGGATGGCCCATGGCATGCACTGTGCTCACACAAGGATGGAAAGAAGTGCAATATGTGTTCCCTGCCTGGACTCACACTGGATCAGGCACTCAGACACTTTAAATGACTGAATCAAGAATTTGATGTGCTGCTCTCTCTAGGATTCTAAGATACTCCATGAAACACTACTAAAACATTCATGTGTCTGCACACCAGATGTGGCCCTATTGTTCACAACCAATATTGGTTCTCTGGCAAGAGGACCAAAGGCAGCCCTGCAAAATATTCCTCACTGATGTTCCCACAATTTTCAGCAGCTGGAGAGATGTGAGTAGGAGGCAAAGCTGGGGCCCTGCACCCAGGACCTTGGTGCCAACAAAGTGTCACTGCTGGCAGGTTCCTGGGCACCTGAGACCAACCCCACTGTGGTTGAAGAGGACTAGCCAGAGGACCCATGATCCCCCGCCTCCTCCCTGATGCCCAGGTAATCTACGCATGCTGAATTAGTCCCTCAGTGGGGGCTAGATGCTCCCACCAGAAGACCCCAGGGAGATTCCCAGAATGTCCAACTGAGACTCCCCTTCTCCCAGTGTTCTTGCTGCTCCCAGACCTTGGGCAAAATCTCTCAGACCTTTGAGAGATTTCAATTCAGCCTGGATTACCTTCCTATTTCTTCCATCCAGAATGACATCAAAAACCTGTCTTCTATTAGTGACAAGTCCCTTTAGGCCCTGAAGTTTAGGGGGAAGCATCTGTATCTTGCCTTCTTCACTGTCATTCCAGCGCTTCGATTACTTGAGACAATATAGTTCCAAGCACCGACAGATCTTTCTTTCTGGACATACCAAAAACAAGCAAATGCCAGAGCACAGGCTCCGGCTGCTGGATGAAAGGAATGAAAGTTGACCACAGGATCCGCAGCGCAGCTCGCGCTCCCAGCAACGCAAGCCAGGCCTGGTAGGGAGGGCAGGAGGGACAGCCTCAGCCTCTGCTCTCTGGACTTTCGGGTGTACACAGCCTGGTCTCCAGCCAGTCCGGGTTCTGCACCTAATGGGGCTTCAGGGCCTGGTTTCTCTCTCGTGTAATGACACCCGTCCTGGGGGGAAGAGCCTGTGTTTCTCTCCGTGAAAATTCGTCTCCGCCGGCTGCAGGTGAGAGAAGGTGAGCAGCTCCTCTTCCCCCATGCGGTGAGACGCGGATGTGCTGGATCCCCTGGCTGCTGCCCCCTCTGTTCCAGCTCTGGCAGCGGTTCCAGAGAACAAAGGCCCCTCCCCGGCCCGGCTCCTTCTTTGCTTCTCCGAGTTAATTAGCCGCGCTCGGGGGTCAGCCCTCAGGCAGCCCACGGCTTTGCCACTTCTGCCCGGGTGGGAATGTTCTCTCCACCTGCAGGCTGACAGAGTGCAGCCTCTTATCTAGCAATCAGCTCCTGTGCCCGGGCCTTCCAGCCAGGCCTCTGCCAGGCAGCCTGGTATGGGGTAAAGTATTCCGAGCTGTTAAAAGCTGGAGTGAAATCACCTCTGACGGAGGAAAGGGCTTGCATAAAGGAGGTTTCCTCACCCTCGGATATATCTCAATTCAGCGGATCATCTCCCGCTCCGGATCGCAAAGGGAATTTCTGTTTTGCTTCTGGGTTTGAGCCTGGGTAATAATGAGCCGTGCTCGGGAACCGGCCTGTTGAGGCAGCGTGGCCTTAAGGGGCGTGGCGGATATGGCTGAGAGCTGGACAGGGTGTGGGGCGCAGGAGCCCCGGGGACTGCACAATTCCACAGCTTCTCTGTGGCAGACGCAGGAGCCAACCCAGCCACAGGTTCAGGACGTAAGTCAGAGGGCTGCGGGCTTGAGTCGCCACGGTCTCTGTGCAGAGTCCGGAGATCACACAAGGGATAAAGGGACATTTGCTGTCTGGGGTCAGGAAAAGCCCTAATTTTCGTTTTAGAATGCACCACGCCCCTCATCTCAGTGTATGTGTTTCGGACAGAGCTGACAGCCACCACAGACCAGTCAATCAGAGCCACTCATGCTCCCAAACTCTGTAACTGGCTCCAGGATGCACATGTGACCATCAAAGCCAGAGAGAGTCCAGGAGACTTTGTGGGAATTCCAGACTTGAATTTTCTTTCTTTCTTTCTTTTTTTTTTTTTTTTTTTTTTGAGTGGTCTTCAATGGTATGGTCTTAAATTTTCTACCAGACTTGAATCTGATAGAGTGTAAAGTCTAAAGCCCTTGCAGCCATTCTGTGATCACAGGATCAATCCTATCTGAGAACAGAACCAACATGGAGAAAAGTGCAGCCAAGTGAGGAGGAGGCAAAGAGAAGCTGCCTCCTGGTAACAGAGTGTGTACCCTGGATCAAGCCGCACCTGAAAGCAGTGTATCTATGAACTTTTACAATAAATGCTCTTTTTGATGAAATCATTTTTGGATTGGGTTTTTGTTCACTTATAGGCAAAAGTGCACTGATGATACAAGGAAGTACAAGACCAGTATCCCACACTCAGAAATAGGGAGGGTCCAACACCAGAGCCCAGGCCAGACAAGGAGGCAAGGAAGTAGACAACATTGGAAAAGCCCATGCCCAGCACCCAGGCCCTGCATCCGTGGTCTTCAAGCCTTAATGTGCAGAAAGCCAAGTGGGGAACTTTATAACAGCATAGATTCACACTCATTCCCACAGCCAATTTTGATCCTTTAGGTCTGGAATGAGAACCAGAGATCTGATTCTTAACCAGTATCAAGCCAATCTGGAAGCAGAGAATGCAGGGAATACCTTGAGAAACACTGCCCTACACTCTGAGAGTTTAAAGACAGGGTTCCAGTGCCTAGGGTGGGACAGTGGCAAGAGCCCCATAGGAGAGAAGGATATTAGGTCAGAGCTTAGAACAGGGCTGCAGAGACAAGCATGGCAGTGAGAGCTCAGCTGGTGACTTGTATCGCATGGGGAGCCTATGAATTATAAGCAATGATTTTGGAAGATCACACAAGGTTTGGAGAAGCAGGGACAATGATTTGATCCAAAGTGCCACGTGAACACTTCCAATTCTACAGACGCTTTCATAGGTCAATCTAAGCTGTTTCTACCAACAAACCTGTCCAGAAACTGGAGGTTAGGAAACCAAAACTCAGGATATCTAAATGACAGGCATAAAGCCACACAGCTAACCAGTCTGGAAGCCTAGACCTGGGTCCTAGTCCATCTGACACCAAACCTCACGCTTTTTAAAGAATTCTCACTTCAGCTGGGGAAGGACTGGGTTGCAGGGAAGGTCGGCCTCTGAGCTGTGATAAAAAGAAGGGACACAGTGGGTGGGGATCAGAAGACTCTGCACAGCATGATCCAGATGAGGGAAGGGGCTGCTCCACCTGACTGCCCAAGAAGGCAGGACCATTACAACATTGAGGGTGTCATCAACTCCGTTTGCTCAAAAGCTCCTGGTCCAGCTCAGGGCTAGAGAGGGGGAGAAAGCAGGATCACCTTTGGGAGTGATAGAAATGAGTCTTGTTTACCAAGTCAGCTCTTGACTCTTCCCTTGGAATAAGGGAGGTGGACTCAGTTCGCAGTGGGGTTGGAAGTCACCCTGATCCTCAACAATACAACGCAACAGGCCCCGTCTGCATGTTGATTCAATGCAGGACAAGTTTTTACAGAGCACCTACTCTGTGCCAGGCACTGTGCTAGTCCCGTGGGACACTAAGATGAGTCGGAGACAGTTCCTGCCTTTGAAGGGTACGATCCAGTGGTGGGGGGAGAAGGGAAGAGGAGGCACACGAAAGTGATGTCTACATAAGGTACCAAGGGGCATGACAGTGACGGGGGTCACAGAGGAGGGGCATGCAGCCCAGCCAGGAGGTCCCAGAACATTCCTAGAGGAGCAGTCCCAAAACTGACTGTGGAAGGGAGAGATGCCCAGGCAATAGAAGAGGCCCAGAACAAGAAAGAGTCTATAGGTGCTCAGAATTTCCTTCAGGGTCATGAGCTGACTTCTTATCAGGGCGTTTCATCTCCTCTTTGAAATGCAGCTTACAGCTGGACCCTCACTCACCTGCTGCGAGCAGTGGTGACCCTACTGACCTTGCCACAGTCCAGCAGGCGCCCCGGCCACACTTTGTCCCACCTGGTAGCTCAAAACAGGGCACCTTCTGCTCCTTGTTGATAGAACATGGACAAGTAAGTGACAAGGAAACGGGACTGGGTACTTCAATAGACTTACCTGAATGCCATTTTCTTCTTAAATGAAAATACCAAAATAATTAATAGAGATTCAATTTAATTTTTGAAAATTCCCAAAATTTCATCACCTGAAGTTAACCATTGTCAGTATTTTGGAGTAAGTCCTTCCAGGTGAGTAAAAAAAGTATGACTATGCTACAAACGGCCATTTACATGTAACTATTCATTAGAAGCTTCTTTCAATGTCAGCTGTTTAGATGCAATACAATGTTCATGTTTAAATAATATTTCATGCATCATTAAATAATCCCTTATTGTTAAGTATTTAGATTGGTTCCAGTTTTGTACTACCATAATCTTTGTGTGTGTCCTTAATTAAATCCTTAAGAGAAATTCCTAGAAATGTTATCTCAGGGTCAAATAGCTTGCATATTTTTTAAACTCCTGATATTTTATAAAGCTATAACAATTTGCCTCAACAGCAACAGACTTTGAAAAGTGCACAGTATATAATATTTATCTTTGATAAATGTAAACTTTTATCTTCTTTTTCACTCAAAATGTTGTGTCCCACCCACTTATCCGTGTCTCTTCACACTGATAAGACAGTTAGCAAATACTAACACTTCACAGTCTGCAAAGCACTTTTACGTACTCTGAATCTTCCTAACAAGTTCTGAGAGCTAGAATTTACAATTATTATCCTCATTTGCAAATGAAACTCTGAGAAGTCCAGTGATTTATCTTAGGTCTCACAGATATTGGTAATGAGACAAAAACCAAGGTCCTTTATCTTCCAAGCCCTGTGTTCCTTCCACATAGGTAGTTCTCTGCCCAGTCTGCCCATTAAAATGTGGAATCTCCAGCAATTCTGCTTTAGTTGGCCTGGCGTGGATGTCTGTGATGGGTAAACATCCCCAGACCCTTCTGAGAATCTGATAAAAATGGTGGAGCCACTTCCCAAAAGAAGGGACCCACATATGCACACAAAAAAATTGTCCTGAGTGGGTCAGATCTAACACATGAACCCTCTAAATCTGGATCTAGAGGTTGGAGGCTAAGAAAGTCAGAGATAAAAAAGAGAATCAATGCAAGAGAAGTTCTCCTGCTAGCTTTAAAGATGGATGGAATCCTGTGGCAACAACCTGAGAGTGGCCTTTAGGAGCTGAGAGCACCCTCAGGATGACAAACAGCAAGAACACAGGGACCTCAGTCCTACAACCACAGGAATTGAATTCTACCAACAACCAGTGAGCTTGGACGAGGAGCTGAGCCCCACATGAGAAGCAAGCCTTGCTAACACCTGAGTCCAGCCCCGTGAGATCCTGGGCAGAGAATCCAGCCTCGTGGTGCCCATACCCCTGACCAACAGAAACTGTGAGAACATAAATGGGTGCCATTTTAAGTCACTACCTTCATGCTAATTCGTTATACAGCAATAGGAAATTAATCATCAACCTGATATATCTGAGCCCATACTGGGTTAGCATTAAGGTGACTCTTTTAAGGGATAAAAGAATTTTTAAAAATGTTTCTGCCTTACCTTCCATGAGCATCTTGTGACAAGTGGACACACACTAAAGATAGATTGTGCCAAATGCTGTAAACAAGGCTGGAACTCGCTCTGCTTTGTGAGTCCAAAGAAAGGCAGCTTCACCGGAGGACTGTGAGCTGGGCTTTGCGGGAAGCAGGGGCTTGGGCAGCTTCTAACTTGCCGGAGCCCACGGTGGTGGTGAGTTGATGGGAAACATGGAATTGGGGAGGGTGTTGGCCCTTGGAAAGGGAGTCTAAACATCACTCTGTGTGCAGCAGGAAGTCGTGGAAAATTCACAGAACGAGGCTCAGAATGGATAGGCCAAGTCCCCTAGGCCACCCTGGTGGAGGCGGGCAGAGCAGCATGTAGGTGCTGAGGCCTCCACTGTTAGAGCAGAGGGGAACCAGTAGCAAATTTCACTGAAGTGGGGGACTTGCTAACATCACTTGTCAAAGCCCTTTAGGGTCAACAAGTTAGAGTTTTTGCATCAAATTTCCAATTAAATTCAATTCCACTGGTTCTCCAGGGTTGACTGATGTTGGTTATAAATCCTCAAGGCTAATGGCAGGATTTTGATGTGTGATATCAACTCTGATCTGCCCTTGTGGATGGTCTGGCTCAAGACAGATGGAATATTCAAAGCCACGGCAAACCTTTTAAAAGTTCTGGTATGTATTTTGAGCTGGGTGTCAACGATCTCTGGCTGAGCCCAACTTGCAGAAAGCCATTGTGCAGATTAAATGATCTGTTGAGTCCCAGGAAAGTGTGTCTTCCTTCTCAGCAAAGCAGGGGGTCACAGGATGGAGTGAAAGGGGAACTTTGGAGTGTCACTTGGGCTGTGCTGGTCCCAGTTGGCATGTCCAGCCCTCACTCTCAGGACTCTTAGGACAGCGGTGCTCCAATATGTCTGAACATTGGAATCACCTGGAGAGGTTTTTTAAATTACTAGTTCCACTCCTGAGATTCTGATTTCATTCGTCTGGAGTGCAGCCTGGTCTCCAGGGTTTTTTAACAATCCCAGGTGACTGCAATGTGTGGCCAAGTTTGTGACTACACGGAGCCGGGTTAGTGGTGCAGGTAGGGGCTATGAAAACGTCAGCCCGGTGGTAATGGCCTCGCTGAGTCAGCACCTGCTGTAACCACTGGCACACAGGAGGGCAGGGAGCTGGGCAGGTGATGCCACTGGGGGAGGGATGAGGAAATTAAGAAACAGGAACCCAGTTCTGAGGCTGAGCCTGAGCATCCAAGTTGCCACTACACAGACCACGGCCTAAGCAATCCAGACCTTTCCCCGACAGAAGGGAGAGGGCAGGGCTATCGCAGTGGGGACTGCAGGAGGCCCTTCGAGGCTGACTGTCCCTCCCATCCTTCTCTGTTTCCCTCCTCCTCTGCAGAACAGCTTTTTCACCTGTATGTTTCAGGCTTTTTTGGTTAACAACCTCTGGTCTTTTATCCTCGCCTGCATTCAGAAGCAGGGGGAATTCCTCGAAGTGGTGAAAATACCAGCTGATATTTAGAGGCCCCATGAATGAAACAGGAATCCAACAAGAAAGGCCCAACACTTTAAGCAAGAAAAACCAGGTGCTTTCCAGGTAGAGCTTCCAAATTGTCAGTGTCCCGAAAGCTTGTGGATGTGTGTGTGTGTGTGTGTGTTGTGATGCTATGGTCTCAGAGTCTTTCTTTATCTGTTTCCATGAAGCATTGCAACCAGAAGTCCTACGAACAGGTAAAGCAGCAACCATAGGGTGAGCTACTGATCCAGGTTTGGCACCTGTTTTAATTACTGTCATGCCCTCTTCACTGAGATGCTGACTTAAGTGTGTGTGCATATAAATGCTGATTTCTTAGCGTGAATTTTAACTCAGCTGCTGATGGTGCAAGGATTATTCCCGATTGCATCAGTGAATGAACTCTTCCCAGTCTCCAGAGTCACCCCTCTGAGGCTGCTCAGGTGCACCCCTGGGAGTTGAGGGGCTGACTCTGACTCCACAGAGCCGACCTCCATCTCCCTTCCAGGGTGGGAGAAGTGACATCACATGCTCTGCCTCTGGAACATGTGATCAAGCTTCTGGCTGCCCGTAGCACAACTGCTTCCAGCAGCTTTGACTGCCGCTGTGCCCGCTGCTCTGTGCCAACGTCCTGAAACAAAGGGACTGCAGATGTTTCTCTGAAGTCCTTCCAGTTCTCCAGGCCAGAGTAAAGCACTGCGTGAGGAGGGGTGACAGAGTGGGAGAAAGCTGCACAGCTGATGGGCATGCGACAATAAATACGAAAACTATTTTTTTCATAGCACTCACTGCCATAGGAGATGTATTTTTTTTTTTTAATTTTCTGTGTCCCTCCCACTGGAATGTAAACTCCCTGAGAGTAGGGACTTTGTTTGTCACTGCATCCCAAGAGTCTGGCACAGTGCCTGGCATATGGTATGAAGAGAAGGAAGGAGGAAGGCAGGAAGGGAAGGAAGGATGGAGGGAGGACCACATAGACTGTGGAGTTAGATAAACTTGGGCTTAAATCCTTTCTGTAGCAATTCTAGCTGTGCCAAAAAACATGGATGAGTTATTTATTTTCTCTGAGTCTCTTTCTTCATCATATTACAAATCAACAATGCTGGGATAAAAGATCAATGATGTATATAAGGCTGCTAGCACTACCAGCAATTAGAACATGGGAGCTACTTACATTATTAGTAACATTATTACTACTGATAATATGATTAGTTACGGACATTACTAATGATAGGCATATTGGACTCTAGTCAGAGCTTACTGGATGAGTGATATTCACCAGTTTGTAAGGTTCCCTCCTTACCCAGCAATTCCATTCGCTGCTTTCCCAATCTAGTGAAAAGTTTAATTTTTTCCCTTCTCTCTCATCCTTCCTGCTTTGTTTCTCCTACTATGGGTCCCCTTCTTTCTTGTGAGTTCTATGGAGAACTCAGCAATGGAGCCCGCCTTACCTACATATTTGACCCTGGTCCAGGACCCCCGTATCTGGGAATGAACCTCAAGTCAGCCACGATAGAGTATAGCCTGATTCTACCCCTTTTACTTCTGACCAGGATCCAGCAATTCTCACAGAATTTTCCCCTGCCTGCTTGGTTGAGTCTTCGAAGTATAATTTCCAAAAAGTGAAAATATGATTTTTATATAAGCACACAGGTATTATGTATGTATATAAGCACACAGGTATTTATTTACTTCATAAAAGAGAGAACCAGGCCGGGCGCGGTGGCTCACGCCTGTAATCCTAGCACTCTGGGAGGCCGAGGCGGGAGGATCGCTCAAGGTCAGGAGTTTGAAACCAGCCTGAGCAAGAGCGAGACCCCGTCTCTACTATAAATAGAAAGAAATTAATTGGCCAACTAAATATATATAGAAAAAATTAGCCGGGCATGGTGGCGCATGCCTGTAGTCCCAGCTACTCGGGAGGCTGAGGCAG